>RJWM01008845.1:50099-70967 GCA_004363535.1 Dasyprocta punctata
TCGCAGACCCATCAGCCTGCTGGTGCAGACTTGCACAGAACACTGGTGTGAACCCCAGACCTTGGATAGAGTCCTTCGGCCTCCAGCGGTCAAACAACTTCCGCACCCTTCCTCATCCGACTCTGTGGCTGACCATCGTAAGCCTATCCTGGAATTTCTATACCTTTGTATATCTTTGTAATTTCTGTTTCCTCTAGTAAACCCTAACTGATACATTAGCCAAAGTGAATCATGAGGCTACACTTAAGTTCAAAAGGGTTGTGAAGCGCTCTCTCTCTCTCTCTCTCGCTCTCTCTCTCTTTTTTCTGTGCTGGGAATTGAACTCACAAAACTCATGCCTCACAGGCAGGCGCTGTGCTGCTGAGCTATATCCCCAGCCCATGAAACTTTCTCACAGGGCAACAATCAGAAATCTTACCAGATATCTTACCATGCTGGGAATGGAAGATTAATAGACACTTTGTTTCCCCAAAAATAATATCTAACCAGAAAATAATCAGCCTTGAAACCTAGAGATAAAATAGAAGAATAATGATGGAAGGTAAGACAAGGGTATGCTGATTGGGGCTGGCATTTTTCATTTCTAGGTTTCAAAGCTATTATTTTCTGGTTAGAACTTATTTTGGAGAAAACATGGCATTAGGCTAGACAAAGAGCAAGGGCTGTTTTGGGATAGTTTACATTTATAAATATGTGTGACATTGATCTGTCCTAAGTGTTATAGACACCTTGTGGAGAGTGGGGGAAATTTATTTATTAGAGAAGACACTATATACACAAGGCCACTGTCAACTGGTGGCAAGTCCAGGACTGGAACCCAGGCAACTTGACTTGAGTTCTTGCTGCTGAGTCCACACTGTGCTGCTCCCCAGGATAACTGAGAGGTTTAAATGGATCTATAAAAACTGAGTTTTTTTTTTTAAACAACTGTTTCTCCAAGCTTCCTCATGTTGGTAGTGCAACGCCCCAATTCCCCAACCCTGTTGCCAAGAAAAAACACTTCCACCCCTGTGTTGAGTTAAAGCTTGGCTAAATCTCCATGTAGATATTCCCTGGTGTATATTGGGATATGTTTACTTGCATGGTGGTGTTACTGGGTAGCCTGCTTCTAAAACTGGCTTGCCAACTAAATGTTAACCAGGTTCTGGGTTGCTTGCCTCTCCCTCTGGAGCTAAGTTTCTAGTTTCTTCTCATTTCGAACAAAGAACTGAACAAAATGAGCAAAAAGCAGCGGCAAAGTTTATCTGAGAAAGTAAAAGTGAAGCGTCAGGGAGAAACTGGCTCTGCAGAGCAAACTTGGGCTGAGTAAAGAGAAAAAGGGTAAAAGCAAAAAAGAAGTACACACTGCATCTGGGAAACACAGTGTAGGTTACTGTGGAAAGTTACAATGGCAAATTCTTCATGGCATTGGTATATGGTATGCCCTATATAGTGTCCAGATCTCAAGGAAACCCATGAGAACTTCTACCTATGGGTCCTGAGAGGTGGTACTGGAAACCCACATCTCAGGCTGATGTCAGATCTAGGCCATTCTATTGAAAACCTTCTCAAGTTCTCTCAAGAAGTCCACGTGCAGGGGTTTGGGAACTGTTCAACACATGGGTCCAGGATCTTGTAATTAACAGGTCACACCTACTACCCCAGCCAGCTTTGCCACATCCTAATTGCCTGTCTCAATGAGGGAAGGACATGATGACTAGCTGTCCTCCCAATTCAGCCAAACTGTAAATAAACTGATTTTCTTCCTCTTTCTCCTTCCCTATTTTCCTCTCCCCCTTCCTCTTTCTCTTTCTCTTCCTCCTCTTCCCCCTCTTCTTCTCCCCCTTCTTTTTCCCCTTCCTCTTCTTCTTCTCCCCTCCCCTTCTCCTTCCTCTTCCTCGTCCTCTTTCTTCTTAATGGATCCTTCATGATGTACCCAATAGGTGGGTGGGTGAATGAACCCAGCTTGGGGGTGGGGGGCATAGATTCAGGCCAAACCTAACACAGCCAATGATACTAGGAAATTCAGAAAGGTTGAACCCAGGGTTCCAGAACTGGGAGAGGGGGCACACGCTAAAAAATGTGGCAGAAAAGAAAGCAGAGATCAGATGAGACAAACATGGGAGCAACTTGCACAAATTTGTATATTAGGAAAAGCACCGGCTAAATTTCAGTTCCTTTCCACTATTCATCTGAACTCAAGGCCTTTATCAGCATGGTTCATTTGAGCCACCTGCCCTGCAGCTGAAAGATAGGAATGTGTAATTTCTATACAAAGGCAGCTGTTCTCATAAGCCCTTCTTAAGCTGGCTTTAGAGGCAGGCCAATGTCTATATGTATCAGTGTCTTCTGCTCCACCCACTGCATCAGTGAAACAATGGATTTTTTTTCTAATCACATAAGCTGTTTCCTTCTGCCTGGAAAAACTTTATTCTAGTTACTCAACCTTCAACAATGAAATGAGTTTCCCTAATATTTTCAGATATATACTGCACCAAATTTAATGCATCTATCATGAGTTTTTTTTCCCCCCACATGCTACTGATAAACCTCCCTTTAGTATGCTAATGTATCAGGATTTGTGGGTCTCTGAGCCTAAGGGATGATAGGTTGTCCCCCACCACAGCCCGACCAGAACCTGCCCCTTGCTTGAAGACAATTATCGTGATAGCCATCTTTTTTATGGTCTGTGTTAGAATTAGAGTTGGGGGCTGGGGAACTACCTCCCCTGTTTCTGTCAGGGGCCTCCCCTGCTTTCTGGGCCAGGGAACTTGGTTTTGGATAACTGCTATGTGACTTTGCTAATAAACATTAAAAATAAATTAGAAAGTGTGATTTGTTTATAGTCTGCCTACCTGGAATTCATGAGAAATGTTACATCTTCAGACTTGTGCATTTTATATTTCTCCCTTGCAATTAGTTACTCATCCCCTACCATGTTGCTCTCTCCTGTGACCTTTCTAGGATTTTTTATGCAGAGGACAACAGGACCAACTTCCTATTTGTTTGCTTTCTGCCCTGTGATGAATAGATTGACATAGTTCCTATAATTCCATCTTACTGTACTCACACATCCTTGTGCAATCCTTTCCCCTTGAGTGTGAACAGGACCTGTAATTTAACTCTGATAGAGTAAGGTTTGGGAATGTCACTGCTATGATTATGTGACATAAAACTGCAGTGTCCCTCTTTCCAGGAGACTACTTTGCCGGCTTTGATAATACAAGAGGCCATGATGGGGAGGTCCTTTTGCTAGAAACAGAACTTTAGCTACCAGCCAATAAGAAACAGAGGCTCTCTGTCCAGCAAGGCACAAAGAACTGGGTACTTAAACCAACCACCTCTTGAATTTGGAAGCACATCTGCCTCCAGTTGAGCTTTGAGCTAAGATCACAGCCTTGGCTGATGCTTGAGTATACCTTTCAGATGAGAACTGAGTTGAGCACCCAGTAAAGCTGTGCCCATAGAAACTGTAAGATGATTTGTTGTTTTAGGCTGCTAAATTTGTAGTAATATTGCTACATAGCAATACGTTTCCTTTGATTTCTGGTTGTATCACCTATTTAGTTCCAGAGGCATCAACTTCTCTGGCCTCCCTTAAAGCCACAAGGCATACCACTCCCTCACACCCTGGAAATTCATGTCAATGGTTATCAGACCAAAGAGGAACACCCACCTCTACACTTCTGGCCAAAGGCTCCCCACATCCAAGATATTGACTGGCCTGGACAACTAACTAGTACTAGTAGGAATGGTGATAAAGGAAGAAGTTGAACCATTTGCTTAGCATTTTGCATTTGTACTTCCCCTCTTGAGGCGGCCCTCCTGACATCAGTAAGTCTCATGGCTATTTGGGTCCTGTGTCCCTCACGACAGAGATCCTTGACTTGTTCCACAGGGGACAGCAATCTGATCTGTAGAGCACTCACTGAGGCTGAACACTTTTGACTTTATAACGGAGTGTGCTGCCCAATCTCCACAGGAGTCAGTTTCTCTTTTTTTTTTTTTTTTGTACTATGAATTGAACTCAGGATCAAGACATTTGCTTTTTTTAAATCTAGTTTTTATTATGAGACCAAGGGTAAGTACTGTGAGTATAAATTCCCCAGTTAAAAAAGAAAATCTTAGTTGTATCTTACTAAGTTACCCACGGAGTCTGGGCTTTCTCTTTGCCTGAAACAAGCCATTACCAGTTTGGCTGTGTCCCTCCAGACCCTTTTCTGTGCATCTGTTCATATAAATGTATCTGTAGAAATATCTTTTCTTTTTAAATCATAAAAGATGTCATGCTGTGCCTACTAATCTACAAGTAATTCTGAAATTCAATGAATGCATCTTGAAGATCCTTCCATGTTAATTCACATAGCTCAACCTCATTCTTTAACTGCCATATGCCATTATGGCAGAATTAGGCATTAATATGTCCATACAGTGCTATAATGAACACCTTAGCATAAGACAATGTTAATCTTTGGGTACACAAGTGAGCTTTTATGAGATGGAAATGTTGGATCATAGGATTTGATTTGAATTTTAAAATACTAAGACAAATTGTCCTCCAAAGAAGCTGTATCAATTTACAAGTTTACCAGTAGGAAGTGACTACCATTTCCAAAATCTTGTCAACACTGTAGAAACTTAATTTTTTTTTGTCTGAAAGACAGAAAAATGACTCCTTACTACTGTAATGTGCAGGTCTTAAACATTTTAAAAACATTTTTTGGGACATTGGTATGGTATTTCTATTTTGCAACTGTTCATAGATCCTGTCCATTCTTTTAAACTCCTAACAATTTATAGTCACCTTTATATTAGTTTCTTATTTTTTGTCTCATTTAAGTTTCCTTATTTGTTCCTTATCATGGAAGTTTTAAAACTTAATACCGTTCAATAGGTAAATCTTTCCTTTTATGGTTTCTTTCTGTGTTGGAGAAACTTTTCTTACTCCATGATCACAAACATCCTTATATTTATACTTCAACAGCTTTTTGTTTTGTGTTGGGCTTTAAATTCCTGATAATTAGCTTTAGTGAGTAGTGTGAGTTTTTGGTTCTGTGATTTTTAATTTGTAAGCCATGATCCCAACTCTACTGGGTAGCTTGTCAGTTTGAAACACCATTTTTATTACACTAAATTTCCATTCATGCAAGGGT
Source organism: Dasyprocta punctata (assembly GCA_004363535.1). NCBI lineage: Eukaryota > Metazoa > Chordata > Mammalia > Rodentia > Dasyproctidae > Dasyprocta > Dasyprocta punctata. The sequence goes on from RJWM01008845.1 coordinate 55,232, forward strand.
CTGTTTCTGAATTCCAGTTCTGTTAAGTTCATCAGTACCAAGTAATTTTACTTGATATCTTCGCCAGGTCTTCATGGGGGTTCTACGTCCATTTAAAATATTGCTCTTTCCAATTGCGTGATATCTTTATGTTATGTTTAGGGTTCACTCTCAAGGCTTCTAGACCTTGAACTTAGTTGAGGAATAAAGGGATGTCAATGTTGCAGTGACCAAATTCCTACTTTGATTGCTCTCTGCATAACCCTACTCTTTTTTGTCCTGTACACCCAAGCGAAATCTAGCTGGACACCAGTAACCCAAGTGTTCTTTATTGAAAAGAGCACAGAAGAGAGAGTACAGGCCACTAAGGGACAGGCCACGAAACAAAAGCAGTGCAATTCTGTCTCTTGCTCAGCATATGCACTTGTTGCCCCACTTGGCCATCTTATTATTGATAGGCATTTTAAAGAAGCGATCAGACTGCAGATAGGTCGCTATTTTCTCCAAAGCCTGAAGGAAAAGCACACCAAACTTTATAAGCACACCAAACTCTAGACCAGTCCAAGAGACCTACACCAAAACAGTAACATTTACATGTTGCCTGCCTCTACGTTTTCCCCATTTCTTTGGAGTGTAGAAGGTGGCCCTTTCCAGATTACAGGCCCAGAGGTGTCCAACCATTGAGTAATTTAGGCCAAAGATAGTACTGGGGAAACATCTACCACAGTGAAGTCCTCTGGAGCCTAGGACAGCCTGTGAATACTTCTCTAAGAGAAAGGTACAGGGAGCATTATCACCTCAAAGCGGCACATGAAATCCTTCAGATTTGGGAATTCATCCAGGCACTTGGGTTCAAATATACGGTTCTGGTCTAAGACATCATAGGTGAGAAAATCCACAAAGGTGAGCTAGAAAGAGGACAATATGATGGTCAGGTCTCAGGTGTTCACAAACACCTGTGGAAATAGACAAGTATAATCTCCCTTTCTCTTTTCCTACCTTTTCCCCTGCAAACCACGAGTACTTCCCCAGGAATAAGGAAAACTGTTTTAATTGTCCAGGTAGCTGTTCCAAGTACTGAGGTTTCAGTTTTTCCTGGGAGATGAGGAAAAAGCAAGAATAGATGTTGTCATCATTTATATAGCTAATAAGGCACAGAAGAGTGATGAACACTTAGTAGCACCTCTCCAGCAGCTTTCTTCTCATTGCCTTCAGTTGGGGGTGGCAAAATGGGAAGGGATTTGCAAAGGATAGGGAGCAGCCAACACCTGATTACACACTACCACAAACAAATATAAAAGTTCTATTTGCTATTCTTAGAGATTGGGTAGGTGGGAAGAAGGCAAAGACAGAAGGGGGCAGAAATAACCCTTAAATTTCTATATGCTTCTTTTCCTGATACCCCACTTAGCTGATGCCTGTTATGAAAACTTACATGGTCAGAGTTGTAGCAAAGCCGTACCAGCTGCATGCGGAAATCCATTATTTGATTTTCCATTATGTCCACCCTAATCTTTTCTTCCTCAGTCTCACCACCTGTGGGTCAAATGACAACAAATCACCCTTGGGATCATCCACCCCAGATGAGCAAACAGCCCAGATTCTTCTACCAGCTCTACCCCACTCACACATGTTGTGCTTGCGAGCGATGTAACGCAAGATGGCATTGCTCTGGGTGAGTTTGTTCTTGCCATCCATCAAGTAAGGAAGCTGGGAAGAAAAGGACAGACTCAATGAACAATTTTTCTCTCCTGTGGAAGAAAAGACTTGAAAGTGGGTACAAGAGAAAAAAGATCTCGTGTTAAGGGAAAGAAGAAAATAAGTAGAAGGTAGCAGTGGGTTCCACCTAATCCTATACAAGGATTCTTAAATCTGTGTGTATGTGTGCATGTATGTGCATACCATACAGCTGTTCTCGGAATAGGGTTTTAAGTGCAAATTATATATTTTCACATAATTGTAAAGCATTTTAAAGAAGAACTGTAATACAGTAATGTGTACTTACTAGTGCACTAAACAGCAAGTAGATATAACTACCATAATTTCAGAGTAGTAATGGTATTTAAAATACCTGCAACACATTTAGTAGAATATCAAAATAACTGACTTCTAAAATGTCACACAGATAGCTAGTAACTTATGTCTTTTTTTGCCTATCCTCACAATCAGAGGAAATCTTAACTTTTTTTAATGGTTAGTGGAAATAAAAATGTGTTTTTTTCCAGTTCAAGGACTCTTGAATCCATTCTATTCTATTCATGCTAAGGGTCTCTGTTCTAGACTCTCCGAGACCAGAGAAGGGGAAAAAGCAAAGATGAATACATTTGAAGGTCTTCCCATCTATCCTGCCCTCTTTTAAATCCACCTACGTTAGGAAAGTCCAGGTCTAGCTTGAATTTCACATCCAGCCACTGGCTTCGATCATAGTCAGGAGCTGTGAGAGAAAGAAGTGGGAACCAATCTCTTGTATAACCCATCTGATGAGACTGAAAAGATCTAAAAGAGAGACTTAATCTCAATACACTAAGTTCCCAGCCCCCAAAGCTTAACCTTTTAGTTTCAGCAGCCTATTTGTTAAGTACCAAGGTGGGGTTTGGTCAGGACAAAGGGAAAATACCCAGGTGGACATGAAAGATGTGCCTCTCCTCACATCTGATCCTGCAGAGAACTCCAAATTGGAAGGCCAGCTTGGGCCTAAGGCGCAAGAGCAACCTTACCTTCCCCGCACGTGTACTGCTTCTCCTCATAGGCTGTATCAGTGAACTCCAGGAGCAGGCGGATGGCGTGCGCCAGCTGGGGGAAGACAGCTCGGGGTGGTCAGCGCCTGCGCGAGACCCACCGGCCAGAAACCAACCCCCACCCCAACCCCCGCCCGCCAACGTCCTTCAGCCCCCCGGCCCCTCAGGCAGCCCCCTTCGTCCTGCTAGGGCGTTCTTTAAGCAGGGGTCCGGGCCTGGCTATAGCGGCAAGCAGTGCTCTGCAGAGCCAAGAGATCCCAGAGGCTGGGCGAGGGGCGGCCTCTGAGGCTGGGCTGCTTGAACGGTGCTGGTCACCGCGGAGAGCCCACCGCGGCCACCACCTAGAGTGGCTTCTAGGGAAGACCGCTGAACCACAGCTCCGGACACCTCTGCAATCGTCTCTGACGGAGAGGCTCGGGGCTATGTAGCGGGACTCACTCACCCCGCGAATATCCCAGTAACCCAGAACCATTGACGACTTGGAAGACATGATGATAAACCTGTCCGACCGTCTTCCAGCACTGGGAGCTGAGCGTGAACTGCGCGGGAGCGGGGGAGGGCTTTATACTGAAGTGGGCGGGATCAGTGTGAACTGCTGACCACACCCATCTGGCCCCGCTCTCTGCTCGGCTACGGGTCACGCGCAAGCGCGATCTCTGCCTAAGTAGGTCTGGCGTGGGGCACAGCGGGTGTTGGAGACTGCTGGGAGCTTGGGCTGGAGTCTCGCCACATTCCCTTGATACTGCTAGGCTGGGCGGGAAATTCACCCACATCCAAGCAGTAGAGATTTTATCTAGGGAGAGTGAGTCGTGCATTTACCAACCTGGGGTAGAGTGGGGGGTTGTTGCTGTCCCTGAGCGGCGGCCGACTCTGACCAGCAGGGTATCTCCATTTTTGACTTCTGTTTTGGAGGAGCAAGGGCTAGGGAAGGGAGGCATAAATGATAAGAAACCAATGGATTAGTCAAACCCTTAAAACTCTCACCTGAAGTACTTTAGAGAGAGATAATGTCTTTTGGTCAAGACAGAGGGTGGTTCTGAGAAGGCTTTAAGGAGAAGATGGGCATTTCAGCAAAGCCGGTGAGGAAAATTAGGCTGGGGAAATTGAGAGTCCTGCAAAGGGCATTCTAGGCGGGAGGAGGGTAAAACATACCGGAAGGTGAGAAATGCAAGCGTGTGTGGAAGGAACACCAGATACTGTTTAGTTAGGCCAGTTTGTGAGAATGTGATGGGATGTAGGGAGAGATTTGGTTGGAAAAGCGTATGAGGGTCAGATTGTAGATGGCCTTAACTGCCAAAGGTCGTGGTTTTCCTCCTCTGGTCTGTGGTGTGTGTAGTTTAGATCATTGCTGTCCAACAGAAACGTAATGCAAGCCATACTTGTGAGTTAAAACTGTTTTTGCATGTGGTAAAAAGAAATAGACGAATTGATAGACTATTTTACTTAGCCCACTATATCCAAAACTGCTATAATTTTAGTATGTAATTAATGTTATTGTTATTGAGATATTTTCTATTCTTTGTGTTGTCTTCAAAATGCAAACCGTATTACACTTAATACACATCTCAGTTCAGGTTAGCTACATTTCACCTATTGAGTAACACCTGTACTCACGACTACTCTATTGCATTAGAGCCCAATCTTTTTGGCACCAGGGTCCAACTTTGTGGAAGACAGTTTTTCCACATACATTGGGTTGGGGTTGGTTTTGGGATGATTCAGAGGAGTGCAACCTAAATTGCTGGCATGTGCAGTTCACAGTAAGCTTCATGCTTCTATGAGAAGCTAATGCCAACACTGATTTGACAGGAGCTCAGGCAGTAATGCTAATGATTGAGAACAGCTGTAAATACAAATGAAGTTTCACTGGCTCACCTCCTGCTGTGCAGTCACATTCCTAACAGGGTATAGAATAGTACCAGTAGAAGGCCCAGGGGACTGCTTCTTTATTGCACAGTGCAGATTTAGATGCTTGATGATATTTTCACAGTCTCCTTTATGGAAATTAGTTTCTTTGTGTAGAGTTGATGTGAAGAGGGCAGATACTGCCCTTTTTCATGTACTGGTTCATCCATCCATTCATCTGTATAGTAGTATTTATTAAGATGCATATTATGGACAGGCATTGTTTCAGGTTCTGGGGATACAGAAGTGAAACCAAAAGAAAAATCTCTACTTCTAATAGAGAGAGAGATATTGAAGAATGAATATATATCAAATTTGTAGTAAGAGGTTGATATACCTTTGGAGAGTAGTAAAGCAGAGAGGAGAAATAGAGAGTTGGGGATGCTTTTGAGGGAGCCCCAGCAAGAAATGTATTTGGTTTTTAAAGGACATGTGCATGGTAGGCCTCACTGAGATACTAACCTTAGCAAAGATCTGAAACAGGTGCAGGATCAAGTCATTGTGCAGCAAGGGTTGTGGGTATAGGAGACGGGAGAACTCTGGGCAGGGGGGAGTGCAAATGGAGGAAGCCATCACTAGACAGCATTTAATACTGAGAGCAGATGAGACCACTATGAGAGTAAGAACAGCAGTGAAGAGAGGTTTGTGAGTGTAGCTTGCTATAGCAAAACATTTAGAAGTTGGAAAACGAGGAAGAATCAGCAAAGGAGTCTGAAGAGGAGTCACCAGTGAGGTGAAAGGAAAATCAAGTGCCCTGGAAACCAAATGAAGATTTTTTTTTTTTTTTTTTTTTTTTTGGTGGCACCAGGGATCAAACTCACAACCTCATGCCTGTCAGGCAGGCGTGTAAGCCGCTGAGCCAAAGTCCCAACCCTAGTTTTTTTGAGGCAGGATCGCACTATGTAGCTCAGGCTGGCCTTGCACTCAAGTTGTAGCACAAACTGGCCTTGAACTCACAGCACTCCTCCTACCTCAGCCTCCGGAATACTGGGCTTGAAGGCATGCGCCTCCACGCCTGACTCCAAATGAAGATTTTTGAAGAGTTTAGCGAGCAACTCCATCAAATGTGGCTGGTAGGACAAGTAAAGTGAAGACAATTGTAGTTGGATTTGGCAATGTGGAGGTTCTGGTGATCTTGGTAGAGCAAAAGATCTATAGGAAGCCTGTATTAGTTTCCCCATTGCTGGGCACAATACCTGACACCTACAGTTTAAAGGAGAAGAGACTTAATTCGGTTTGCATTTTAAGAGGATTCAGTCCAAGGTCAGCTGGCTTTGAGGTAGAAATGTCATGGCAGAAGGGCATGGTGGATCAAAGATTCTTACTTCATGGTGTCTGTGAACCAGAGCAGAGGAAGAGTGCCAGAGAGGAAGGGGCTAGAGACCAGTCATAGTCCTAAGACCATTCCTCCATGAACCACTCAGACACATGCAGAAGTGTGTTCCACCAATCCTCTGGGTGGCTCAGGAAGCCAATCAACTTGACACTCAACCCTCAGTGCCACAAAGACCCTACATTCCTTGGAAGAACTCAGCTTCTGAGTTGATGCAGCGCCCATGAGAATGAGAAAGAGGCCCCAAATTATAATAATATTCATAATGGGAGAGTGCTACAACCAGTGCAGCTCTCAAAAGTTCCTCAGGGAAAAGGACAGTGGGAGGGTGGAGAAATAAAGATAAGAGTCAAAATACAGAAAAATGAAGTCAGGTGGAGCTGTCTCTCCAGATGGGAGAAAAGGAGCTGCTCAACCACTGAAGCACATTTATTTATACATTGGCAGGTTGATGTCACATGATACCCCTTTGCCTAGCAAGGTTGGATTGCCTCAGGCGCTTGGTGGTTTCTGGACTGCAGCAGTTTATTCATGTGACTTGCCTAGGTTGCTCTTTGGTCTCAGACTGGCCTTACTCCAGTCTTGCATGTGTGATTGATCTCCAGCTTCAGATGCTCCCCACATCTCCCCCTTTCCTGTTTTGTAGTTGCAAGCGACTGATGTTCTATTGAAGTCTGAGGAGCTGTGTTAGGAGTACTCTGCAGAAGACCTTCTTATTCTTGAACACTTTTATTCTGAGTGAACTTACTCCTTTAGACTAAAAATTTCCAATCCAAGGATTTTAATCCCTGTATTCAGCATTTTAACTCTATATAGCCCATTAATCTGTAACAGTAGTCTGTCACTGGTGTAGCTAGAAATTGTCGGGTGTTAGCGATTTGAGTTTTTCTTATAGCTAGCATATTACTATGGCATTGTTTTATACCACTTGTAGTTATACTGTCCTGTAGGATGTTTAAGACCAAGTTAAGACCAAGTTAATTAATCCCTTGCTATCTATGAAGGCCAGTTAAGTCTTCTCAGGATTTATCTTGGAACCATGTACAGCACCTTTTAGTATTTCTGTCAGTGTCAGCTGTCAGAATGAGTCATGAACATTGCTTGACCAGGTTGCTTTCTGTGAAAGCTTGGGAGATATATTTTCTCTTAGTGACTCTCCTTAGGTACATTATATACCATTGATCACTTTCCTCTGTGGTCCCCTAATCTCCTTGGTCAGAAGATCTGGAACTCACTGAGTTATAGGATGTCACAGCAGAGATTTTTCTATGTCCTGGGTCCTCAGTGACCTCAGAGGGCTGGGGCCAAAATATTGGCTATCCTCTTAGCCTGTTTATCTTTCTAGTTTTTGGTCTCCAAACCTCAGTTGTTGAACATCCAGAAGAGAAGATTAATGACATTACATGGTATCGGGAACAGTGAGTTTAATATTATACAAACTAGAACCATATCAGGGAGACAACACAATGTTCACCCAGGTGAATTCAAACCATTTCACCCTTGTGCATGATCTTGAGTTGCATCCTTTTTTACCTACAAGAATCTCAAGATTATCCTTTTTTATAACTGAGTAGCCTTCCATTGTATAAAAATATCATATCTTTCTTATCTATTCTGAGGTTGATGGGCAAGCTACCCCTGATTTTTTCTGGTTGCCTGTCATGTGGAGCGTTGTTTTCTCTGCTTTGACTTTCAGTCTATGAATTTCCTTTCGAGTTAAATGTGTTTCTTGTATATAACATACTGATGGATCTTGTTTTTTGATTCAGTCTGCCTGTGTTTCTTTTTATTGGTGAATTGAGACCATCTACATTAATGGTTATGGGTGGCATGCATTGGCTCATCTCTGCCATGCTGTTTTCTGGCTACTGGCACCCTATTGTTCCCTTCCATTTAATTGCCTGCCCTGCTTGGCAATCCCCTTCTGCTGTTGTTCCTGGAGCCATGGTCATCTTTATCTCTATAGAATATCCTTCAGTATTCTTCCTAGGATTGGTTTGGTGGTCATGAATTCCTTCAGTTGTTCTTTGTCATGGTAGTATCATATCCTTCAGTACACTTTGTAGGGTTGGTTTGGTGGTGAGGAACTCCTTCAGTTGTTCTTTGTAGTGGAAGTATCTTACTTCTCCATTAATTTTGAAAGATAGTTTTACAGCGTACATCAATCTGGGTTGGAAGCTGTTTTCTTTCAAGATTTGAAATACTTCACTCCAAGCTCTTCTTCACTTGATGGTTTGTATTGAGAAGTCTGCTGTGATTCTGATGGGTTTTCTTTTATAAGTGATCTTTTTGTTTTTTCTAATAGTTTTTAATATTCTGTTCGTATGCTAAATTTTTGGGATCTTGATTATTATGTGTGTGGGTGTAGATTTATTGTGGTTACAGCTTGGGCTGTTGTGGCTCCCATGGCCTCAGGCTGAGTGCAGCTCAAGTGCTGTGGTGCAGGCAGGCTGACAGTTTAAAGACTTGGCAGAGACCAGTGGAGTTTGCACCATAGCAAGCCGGAAGCAGGGCTGGTCATCTTTCATCCCTCCACCTGCCTGTTGTGGCCCACAGTGGTGTAGTCATCAACAGTGTGGCCCCTGTGAGCTGCCTGTTGCACCAAGTCCAATCTGCAGCACTGAGTTGGGCCAGGCTGTGCTCTCTCAAGGGAAGCTCTCTGTGCCATAGTGCCCCCTCTGTTTGGCAGGGCTGGGGAAGGCCCCAGTGGAAGTTTCCCATAATAGTTCTGCCTTCCACATCAGTTTTGGATTTACATTCATTTTCCCAGTGATACCCTCATTGACACTTTGTCTACATACCAGAAGGTCCTGTTGAAGGGACAGATAATGGCTGTGCTGCTCTTACAGGTGCAGCAGAGCAATTTCAGGTAAAATGCCCCTCGTCCCTGCAGCTGAAACAAGTAACCTTGTTCTTTCCCTTTCCTCTAGGTTGTGGATGAATAACCTGAGTGATAGTTGTTGCCAAGGTAGCCCCTTATAAATGTGAGGCTCCAATGTCTGCACAAATTTGAATCATTTCAGACAATGTAACCCATTTTCTATGGGCCCCTTAAGCCTCTTTATACCATTTATTTGCATTTTCAAAGACCAATTTAAAGGATGACTATTTTATGAGGGGTGGAAATCTCAGCCTGTGATGCAACAAAATTTCTCTGAACTGAACAGGTGGAAATTGCTGCTTGTGGCTCAGTTAAGGTTACTGACTTTACCTCAGGCAGCTGCGAAATGGAAATTGTAGTGAAATGCTCCTCTAGTGGGGAGAAGTCTTTTTGTCCCCCATAGCTCCTTATCTAATTGAGCAAATTAGAGAGTTTAAACTCTATTGGGGGTGCTTTTGTTCCACCATCTTTTTTCTACTCAGGACTTGATTTTAAAATTGTTCTCTGAGCCAAATCCTCTGTGATCATCTCAACAAGTGTACAGCCATTAAGACATTCCCTAATCCAAGTCCACAAAAAGAAAGTAAATATGGGAATCAATAATACACAAAGTATTTCTAGATACATTTGTGGTTCTTGAGAACCTGTTTGCCCCAATTTACACCTGATGATATTAATGTTAATACACCTTTGTGTTCAATATTGATGCTATCAGTGCACTTCTTCCCCTTTTGTGCACACAATGAGAAGTGTCCTCTCCTCTGATATTTCTTCATACCCTGGTCCCATGTTCAGGTGCCAGTATGCTGCATCCAGCACAGCTCTCCAAGTTCCCAGGGGGGAGGATGGTGGGAGGATGGAGAAATAAAGATAAAGTCAAAATACAGAAAGCTGAGGTCAGGTGGAGCCCTCTCTCCAGATGGAAGAAAAGAAACTGCTCAACCACCACAGCACATTTATTTATGCATTTAGCAGGTTGATGTCACGTGATACCCCTCTGCCTAGCAACCTGTTCATGGGTTAATCTCAGGGGCTCTTTGTTCTTGGGACCAGCCTTGCTCCAGTCCTGATGTATGATTGATCTACAGCTTCAGTCACTTCCCACAGGAGAGGGGGAGGGAGAGGATCTGTGAGCTGACTGAAGGAGAAGAGGAGTCCAGAGCTTCTCTGAGGATCCCTGCCTGGCCTCCACAGCATGGTCACTTAGGGCTCTGAGCTTCTACTCCTCTAGGAGTAGAAGGTGTGGGAAGTCACATTTATCCATTACTTCAGTGGAAGCAAAATTGAGACTTTTTAAGGGACATTTTGCTAAAATAAAAAGGGGGGAAAGTGCAATCATACAGGGACATGCAAATTTATAATTCCTGGGTTTCTCTCAAGATAATACAAAGTTGGTCACAATGAGGCAGAAGTCTAACTCTTTTTGAGCACCTACAATATGCTAGGAAATAGTCTAGGTGTTGTGTACATGTTCACTAATTTATTCCAATTCAAGCTTTACACAATTTTGTGAAGTAGGTGTTACAGGAAAAGACTGAGGCCTGGATGATCTGTAGGGTAATCTGGGGTTCAGACCAAGGTCTGTCCAATACTTTACTTTTGTGAGTTTCATTGCACTTAGCTACCTGGGTAATCCCTTACCTCATCTCGGTCTTTTCTGTGAAACACAGGAAAACTGAGCTAAATGCCTTTTTATCTTCCTAGTCCTGGAGAATTTCCCTGGTTTCAGGGCTCCTTTAGCTTTGAGAGTCCCCAAGAACAATAGGTTAAAATCTCATTCTGGAGTGCTAAGTCACCAGGAGGAGGCCCCAAATGAGTCAGACACTGTTCTCAGAAAAAAAATTGTTTTAGAAACCTGAAACTTACTTCATCCTCCCTAAATTCCTTCCCATGTCCTTTTTTCCAAACTACTCCATCCTTCCAGCCCACACTTCCTTTTTAAGAACAAGGCCGATCCTGCTCCCCTGCACAGACTTTCCTTTGTCTTTCCCAGCTGCCCTTCTTGACAATGTACTCTGATCCAAATAGACTCTTGTCTTTATCTCTACTTTGTCTCAGTAAATTCTTTTATTGTCCACATCACCAGTCTCTGTAGGGCTGTCTCACATGTCTCACACAGCACTCCATTTGAAGAAATAGATTTTCTGATTAAATTTACTCTTAAATCAGAGCTTAAGAATTTTCCTTTTTTTTTTTTAACATATTGTGGGGGAAATTTTTTGCTTTCCTATTTTGTAATACAAGAGATGATTTTCTGAGGCAAGGAAATTGAAGGAAAGACAGGCAGTCTTAAAATAGAGTAAACTGGGCCTCAGATAATGGTGGGATCACAGAACAAATTCAGCTAAGAGAGATTTAAACATTTTAAGAATCCTCGAGGGACTCCTGAATCCATAAAACCTTATCTGTAGATTAAATCAATAGATGTGGCTCATGTTAGGAGGAGGTAGAAGTTTATTCTATGACAAATTTGAGATTAAAGTAGGCTACTTACACTAAAAGCTACTAGAAGCCACAGACAATCCAAACTTTTAACTTTACAGAGAACAGTGATCCAAAGAATGGAATGACTTACTAGAGTTCCCACAGCTGACTGGAGGGCTTTTACCTTCCTGTCCAGCATTCCTTATGCTCTGCCACTTATGAGGCAAACTACAGAGGAAACTAAAGTTTGGCTTACCTTATATAGTAGGGAACAAAAGTCGTATTGCAAGAGGAAATTATTAAGTGGAGCCTGGAACACCTGACTTGGTTATTAGTCATCAACCAGCATGAGGACCACAATCTACAGCTGTCAGACCAGCACTCTTCGCTGCTGTGAAATGTTGTGTGCTCAGCTGGGCTGGGTAGTTGGGATATACCAGGAGACATGGACATGGAAGGTTAGAGTTGCCAAACAGAGCCCAGTCTTGGAATTTATTTATAGTAAGGAGAGCTTGGACCATAGTTCTCCAGTGCTGATTTCTGGCTGCAGGTCACAAAGTGAATTCTGTCCCCTGTTCAGTCAATCTGGTCTGCCAGTAGATGTAGTTTTGCTGCTTTTTCATGCCCAGTGTCCCTGCCATTCCTGCCTCCCTGCCTGTGGCTCCAATCAGGCCCAGAAGAAGCTGCAAGGGAGGCACATGACAGACTTGAAGACACTTTTATTGGGAAGAAGAGGGACTGAATAGACTCCCAACAAACCCAGACAGAAGTGTGCCAGGTTTAGGAAAGAGGGAAAATAAATAGGCAGTAATTGGGAAGTGTTTCCAACACAGCAGGAAGGGTACCATTTGCTGCATCACTTGGACATGTTCACCCTCTTGCTGAGTGAACTGGGCTGTGTGGTTTGCTGCAAACTGGGGGGTTGGAGTTCTCAGGATTCAAAAGTGTATCAAATACTCCATCTTGTAATGCGAAGTCCTTGGTCTTGGAGCTTTCTGAGCAAGTGTCTAATGGCTTATCTGATGGAGAATAAGAATTCAGATGTGGTTGGTGCCAGTTGAGGGAGTCCCAGACCCCATGCCACCAATAAGCTTGGAGCCTCAAGGCAGGAACACAAACCCTGGAGGAATATAATTTGCCCAGTACTTGCTGCACTCAATTCTACCTAGGGCTGGGGCTGCTAGCTTACCACCTAGCACTAATACTACCACTCAGGTAGGACCAGACCCTCCCAGTGGGAATCAGGATCCCGGAATGTTCTCACCCCCAGCGTCCTTCTGACAGCCTCCAGCCTGGCCACAATCCGTGGGGCCTCCTGGGGACACAGCATCTGCACCTCCCCAGTTCTCATGCGAAGTAGCTGGCTTCCCATCATGGACCCAAGGGTCTTCACTGTGCTGTGAGCAAAAACAGCAGAAATCATCGGTGGTGAGTGGGAAAACACTGGGCCCAAGTATTTGGGTAGAGCAGGGACTATTTGGGCTTAGAAGTTGGGGGTTATGGAAAGGTTCATGGAATGGGGTATCAATGCAGGAACTGGTTTGGCTTCACCCAATTCCAGGACTCTGGGTTTGGAGGAAGTGCCCTGGAAGAGAATGTTCTGGTGGGGTGGGGTGATTGAACTAGCAGCCAAGATTTTTCCCAAGTTCACTATCCTATTCTTGCTGCCTTCACCAACGCATGGGCTCCCCAACTAACGACCTAATCTAGGCTTAGACACCGCTCCTTTTCTGTCTTTTGATTAGCAGGGACAGCCTGCGATGTAGTTGTCATGGACAGTGGAGGGCAGGTTGCATATTCTGGATCTCTGGGTTCCCATGGCTATCATCTGAGTCCTTTACAAGGCTCTCCCCCATCACCCCATGGGGCTGGGAACTCACACAGTGGAGAAGTTCTCTGCCTGCAACCAGGCTGTAACCTCCTCAGGCCTTGAGCTAAGTCGAAGCATTGGCGCCTACAATGGGGGTGGGGATGGGAATTAGAGGCTATCTCATCTCACAGGCCCACACAGCTCCCAATAATCAGGTCCCCTCTCTCAGGTTCCCTCAAATCACTTATCTTACCCCATCATTCTGTGGTCTAGCAGTGACCCTGTCTTGTTCTCTGGTCCTGTACTAAAACAAACTTGGCACCCAGTACACATGTAATAATACCAACTAAATCAAGCTAAGACTGTCTCCTCTATTTGTCATTAAGTCCTCTCTAACCCCACCTCTGATCCAGGACTTATGGTTTCTGGATAGCCCAGGCTGGGTAGTACCCGAAGGGATGATTGGCTTTGGCTCCCAGGGGTCCCCGACTGCAGAGGCTCCAGGATGTTGCTGGGAATGTAGCCTCTCTGTCCTGCCTCATTCTTCACCAGCCACCATCGCTTGCTGTGGTCCAGAACCTGCCAAGAGTCACCACCTCAGTCACCCCAACCTCTGTCTGCCAGCCTCCCCCACACCCCCAAAAGGCTACCCACCACCACCTCAGGCTTTTCTCACTTTCCTTCTTCCTCTCTTGGCCACCCACCCAGGCAGCCCCATGTTCATGCTACCTACTCCAGGGAGCTCCCATTGCCTCCTTTTCTATCTTCAAACCCAGACCTTACCTCTAGTACCTCTCCCTGGACTACAGTAAGTTCCTGTGGGTTTCTTGCTTCAAACTCATATAGGACTTGCATTTTCAGAGTTGGTTTGACTGGTTTGGGACTAGAGGACCGGTGGTTGGGGTCTTCAGGCTGAAGGTTATGGCTATATATTTCGTCCTCAGCAAAGTATGGGGTGCTATTTAAGCTAGGACGTCTGCCATAAGAAACAGAGACAGGAAGGTTGGAGAATATGTCTCAGAAATTGAGCCCAGCCCCAGTCCCAGGATCTCCAGATGTCCCATGACTGCTGTCTAGCACTGACTTTTTGATTCCCTTACAGGGTGGTGGCAGCAGTGTTAGGTGGGGCTTTGGGTGGGGATTTTTGCAGAAGGGAGGACTCTGTAGACATTTCCAGCAGTGGAATTTTCTATGTCTGAATTCTGCTTTGAATATTTTCTACTGGAGCTGTGGGAAATCAGAGGCATGTGTGGGCAGTACTATGAGAAGAAGGGACTGGAGCGTAGGAGGATACCAAACGGATAACACAATGTATGGGAGGGGTGCATTTAAACATGTATGTATTTGGCTATAAGTGAACCCAGAGAATCTCTGAGATGTAGAGATCTGGAGGTTGAAAGGCTAGTTGCTCCCCACCATGACTGCACAGTGCCTGCTAAGCTCAAGGCATACCGGCGGGAAACAGAGTCCTGGTATCTCATGGGTGCCTGTAAGGGACAGAACAGAGAATGAGGGAGAGCAGGAGGCAGCCAGTCTGGTGACCCACAGCCCTACTCCCACACAGCTGGCTCCTGTCCCTTTCCTACTGCCCCCACAGCAATGGACACAGGTACTCACACCCACCTGCCCATCCACCACTTGGTTGTCATGTACTGATGATTTGGACTGGGAAGGCAGAAAGAATCAGAGACCAGGGTTTTGGGTGAAGCTCTGTGCCAAGCATGTCTTACCTGAAAAGAGGACTCTCGAGGCTGCCAGCCATCGGAGAATGTGGGTTGGTAGGGTGGGGGCTCATTGCCTGTCCAGTCAGCCCTGGTGAGGGATGGAGAACAAAACCGAGTTCATATCACTCTCTGCTTCAGGGATCTTCTAGCCAGTGGGAATGTGGTCAATGTGCAGAGATAAGAGGTTGCAGAACACCCACACAGGAGCAGTTTAGTACAAACAAATCCCATGCTGCTGGTGTCTGAGGGCCAGCTTCTCCATCCACAAAGTGCAGATACAGCATCTCCCTGGGAAACAGTGGACACTTCATCACCCAGATCAAGGGTTATAATTAAGGTGGCAAAACCCAGAGTGTTAGGGCTAGAAGAACCCTTGGGGTCTGGTGCAGTATTTTTTCTTTTCTAACCTGTCAGCAGTATCCCAGCATCTGATCTCTTTTTTTCTAGTTACAATGCTTGGGACTGTTCCATATGAGACACACCATGGCAGGGTTGCTCTAGCTGGCACTAGAATGGGGCTGGCACTTGCCTCTCAGCCTCCCCCTTGCCCACCAGCAGGGCTTGGCTTGCAATGCTTGGATAGTTCTACTTGCCAGCCAGATGTCCGCTCATCCCGCTTGAGGAATTCCTGCTCCTCACTTGTGAAGAGGTCAGTATTCCTCTGAACTTGGTAAATCATTGGATTATTGCTCCTCTCAGGCTTTATTGCACATGTTTCCCACCTGTCCGTTTTTCTTACTCTATTGAACGCCTTGAGAACTGTCTCCTTAGTACTGTGTGGTAGGTACAGAGGGGACAGATAATAAATGTTTGTTCAGAGGGAATGGAGAAAATATTTCCTCTTCTGAACCTTCTTCATTGATGCCTTCTCTTTGCCTTAGAAACATGCATGGATTTTCCCTTGACTCAACTGTGACTCCTTTTAATCTGTTACCCTACAAC
>RJWM01008846.1:0-70829 GCA_004363535.1 Dasyprocta punctata
GAGAGTGCACGCTGAGAGCCGCGGGGAGCGGACGTGTGTGAGGCACCTCCGCGGGGACACGTAGGACCCACCAGCGGTGGGCATGTAGAGGTCTCCCGCTGCAGCTGGCTCCGAGCTGAATAAAGTCTTCTGCTGTGTCGCTTGTGATTCTGTTGTGTGCCTTCCTACCGGCCGGGATAGGCGCCCGACACCTAATGGTTGATGAAATTTGGCTTACCTTGCCTGATTTCTCCAATATTCTCTGGAAGTATCCCCAGAGCCCAGGTCTGTATATTCATTTTCCAATTTAAGCACTTATCAACAAGGTAAAATGTCTTTCCCGTACTTTTTCTTTACAATTCCATAATTCTCTCAACAAATTAGATCACTGTATATTATGCTGTATTATTTAGGCTGATTTTATTACTTTTTTCTCCATTGGAATGAGAGTTCCTTAGATCCAAAACTGTGCTAGGGTCCTTTATATAGCTCTGATAATTCAAGGCCCTTTGCAAAGAAGGTGCTCATTATCTGTCAATCAAAGCCAATGGCTGACAATTACGGAAGTTGGGCAATGGGTATACAGAGTGAGGTAGGAAAAATGTTTCATTATACTAGTATTTTTTTTTGTATATATTTAAAAATTTTGAATAATGAAAGGAAAAGGTCTTTGTAAAAAAGGGACTTGTAGTTTGATATCAGTAAACATCAATAGCTAAAAAGAGTCTAAAAACAAATTGGACTTGGTCAGTTTTGCTTTAAAGAACTAGATCAATGGGTCAAAATTTTGACTTCCATTAAACAACACTATTCATTACAGTATCTGAAAATGAATCACCCAAGAAAGAAAGACAGCTCTGACACCAGGCCAGTTACATTCAAGCAACTGAATAATCAGAAGGATTAAAGCACCAAATGAGAAAAACAAACTCTAGAGCTTATAAAAGCCTTTAAGTATCTGAAAACAAGGTTTATTATCTTAGATACAGAGATATGGAGAAATCCAACAAAAAGAAGGCAACACAAACATACACAAATTCATATAATTACTGATACAGTTTTTATTTTTTCAGTGCTGGAGACTGAATTCAGAGACACACGTTTGCTGGGCAAACACTCTACACTTGAGCTACATTCTCAGCTCTGATTTCTTATTTTTTTTTTTTATTCAGCATCTATAAAGAATAAAGTTCTTATTCGACCCCAATTTTATCAAAAAAACTCAACTTGCAGGAATTCACTTACTGCACACCAACTTGCCTCCACATGTCCTGCAACCTCCTGCCACGTGGCCTTTGTATATGCTGCTCCCACTGAGAGGCTCCTCAGTAGCTAAAGCTCCCTTCCTCAGAGAAACTTTGCTTACATGAACAAATCAGATTCCTTACTATCTTTTTTCTAGAAACCAGAGACCATATATTTCACTTACCACTGCATCTCCAATGACTGTCACAGTGACTGACATGTTACGAGTGCTCAGTAAGTATTTGTTGAATGAAAACAGCATTCCCTATGAACCTCACATTTCATAAATTATGATCTAAACTGAATACAAGTCAACCTGTCAAAATTTAGTCAAGTTATTTCTTCACCAAAAGTAACTAAACTGGCGTGACCAGTGCGGACCCCAGGAGAGAGAGATGTGCTTCTCCAGACCCTGCCATGTTGGGCAGGAAGGCCAGGACCAGAAGACAACCTAGCTTGCCTTCCTGGTGAGTGTGTGTGACCAGCGCAGACCCCAGGAGGAGAAAGAGATGTGCCTCTCTAGATCCTGCCATGTTGGGCAAGGAGGCTCTAACCAGAAGACAACCTAGCCTGCCTTCCTGGTGAGTGCACGTGACCAGCATGGACCCCAGGAGAAGAGATGTGCCTCTCTAGATCCTGCCATGTTGGACACGGAGGCTCCAACCAGAAGACAACCTAGCCTGCCTTCCTGGTGAGTGCACGTGACCAGCGCAGACTCCAGGAGGAGAAAGACATGTGCCTCCCGTAGGCCTACAGGCATGTGGGCTAAGTATCAAGGACCTTCCCCCACCCCCATAAGCAACCTGCTCATTCAAAGGACTGGCTAAGTTGACAGCAACTACAGTATATAAAGCTACTAAATGCTTGTATTTTTCAGTAGATTTTGTAGGCCTGGAGCCAGCAGTCTGAGCATCTTTTGGGAAGATGATAGTATGCAACGTAGCAAATACGGGGGATTGTCCTCTGTCTTGTCTTTGAGGCCCAATATTGTTCTCATTTTTTTGCTTTATTCTGATTTTTTTTTTTTTTTTGCTTTATTTCATACTCTGTTTTTATAGGTTTTGTTGTGTTTTGTTTTTGGTTTGATTTTACTCTACCCGATGGAATGGTCAACTATTCTGAAAGTAACAAGGTATGCTGTGGTGGCTGTTGTTTTCCTGGTGTCTTTCTTTGAAGTTCTGTACCAGTTCTACTGCTTTGTTTTGATTGACTTTGTTCCGTTATGTTTTGTTGGATTTTACTATCTTTAAAATAAAAAAAAATTAAAAAATAGTGACTAAACTATTTCCCTATTACCTGACAAAGCTAGATCCCAAGGCAGTATTTTATATTTTAGTATGAAAACAAGTTTCAATAACTTTTAGCTTCATAATACACAAACGTTTATTTCCCAGAACTCTGAAGATTCTGACAAGCTAAAGCATGATCCTCAAGTCAAACTCTAAGTCATTGAACTGAAAGAATATATGCACGAATGTAAAGCTTAGAGGAAGACGTTTAGATAAGATAAAGTAGTGAGAGCTTCTGGACAAATGGACAAGCATCACGTCATATGAAGTATTTCCAAATATGTGCTTGAGAAAAGATATGAAAAGGACCAAGACAAGGATTTCTGAGTTACTAAGAAACACTAAAACTGATGTATAAATTGTCGCTCTTACAAAAGGCAAGTAAAATCATCTCATTTATCAGTATAATTCTTTTTCATGATTATTCAACTTATAAAATATACTAAGTTATTTCAAAAAGGAAGACAAAAATTTTGACCAGAAGTCATTAATGGATATACTGTGTTCAGGGACATTTAGAGTATTTTATTCACTTCCATCAAGTGTTTTGAGGTTTTTTTGTTTTGTTTTGCCTTGCTTTGTTGACAAAGTTACTTTTAGCATTATGCGTAAGAATGTTCTATGAAATTATTAAAAGTACACAAAAAATTCTAACCATACCAAATCTATCTTTATAACTAATACTTATAATATTTCAAGTTCCAAAATATAAATTGAAATTAAGATGAACAATCCTATGTTTTGGGACTATTTTATTTTTATTTTTAAAAAAGTATGAATTTCCACCTTATTTAGAATTCTGTACTATCTGATCAACTTGAATTTCGGCCACAACTCTAGCACTGTGCCATGTTGAAATCCCTCATGTTCAATTCTACTTCTCATAACCCCTGCCCTTATTTTGAGTCCATCATGAACTTTCACCCTGACCTACACAACCATTCAGGTCACCCTCATCATTATTAGTGCCAGCTCTGGGCTCAATCGCTCCTCCACTTCAGAGACAAATGACAAACTAAAGAAAAGATAAAGGGAAGCCTTCTGAACGATTAATGAACTCCAAAGAATGATTGGTTTTTAATGAAATACATAAAATTTATCTTGGAGATGTCTGATGCACAGAAGACTTAGTCTAAAGCCCTATATATGTCAAATATTTTTTAAAAAATTAGAATCATTATTAATACTGTGCTTTAGTTTTATAAATTGATTTCTTCTGATATTAAGAAACAATGTATTACGTGACTTAGGAACATTCTAAACACAAACCAGACAATGCAAGACTTTAAAAATACTTCATTTTTTTATTATGAAAATTTTCAAATATATACGACAGCAGGGAGAACAGTTTAATGAAGCACCATCATCCAGTTACAACAACTATCATTTTGTCAATTGTATCTATATGAAATCTATTCTTGAATAATGCAAGAACATATGGTACCAACACACTCAGCTAAAAGTATAACTGACATGTTGATATTATTTGTATTCTACTGCAGCTCACACCCAGGACTTCATACAGGCTAGGTACATACACTTATCATTCCTTTTTTATTTTTTGAGACATGGTCTATCTGGTTCAGGCTGGCCTTGAACCTGTGATGCTCCTATCTGAGCCTTCAGAGTAACTGAGATGAAGGGTATAAACCACCATGCTCAGCTTTTACTTTGATCTCTCACTGACCTATTTAAAAATATACAGTACCAAACCAACTCCTGCCACAAGGTAAAAACTCAATCTTCATAAGTTTTCTGGTCTTTCATATAACAAAAGATCATATGATCACTTCAAATGGTTAAGTCTCAGTTCAATAATTTGAAATGACTGGTTTTAGACAACTGGGAAAAACCAAACATGGACTTAACATCGTACATTAATGCACTAATAGTGAAGATCTAGGTATAATAATATCATTGTGATTATGTAGAATATTTTCAATCTTAAGACAAATGAACTAATGTATTTCAAGGTAAAGCATTTCATTTTCAAATGGTTTAGCACTATCCCCCCAATTCACAAAGTACATATACAATATACACTCAGAGCCAAATATGACTAATAAAGGGTGTGGGGTGTTTATTATTACATAACCATTTCAACATTTTTGTAGATTTGAAATTTTTCAAAATAAAAAAACAAGACCCAAAATAATAATTAAAATTCCAAAACATATTTAACATTAAATCTATATTCTTTACTGTGCTCAGGCCCACCCAAAGCCAATTACTATCAATGAGGACAGGAACATGATCCTCTTCCCCTAACCAAGAAGTTTTTCTCTGCCATCTTCCTGAGTTTTCTAAGCCCAGTATGGCCAAGGTCAGAGAAAGAATAATGGGTCAGACATATGGGACAGTTCTTATTTGACGCTACTGACAGTAAAATGGCCAAAGGCTACATATATATGGCAGGTGTTTGAAGTTGACTCTTACCACTCTTGGACAGCTTATCTACAGTCCTTCAAGGTATATGATCCCCCAGTCACAAATCTTGTGCCCTGGGCCCCGTTCTTCCTCAATGAACAATTTCCTCCTAATGCCCACTTGGCTTCTGATCCTTAGCAGTATACCCTAAGGCCCCTTACTGTTGGAATCTTCTTGCCCTGAAGGAAATTTTTAGGGTAGAATCGCTCTTTAAATGATACTACCTGGCCAGAAAGGAGTGTAATTACTTCTCAAACTTAGTAATATTACCACAAAATACTTTGGTTTCTTTAGGCATGAGTCAATCATCAATTTCTAGTTACCCTAGTGGTAGGTAGGACCTGACCCATATATATCAGTTGAAATCATTCCCATTAGGCTTAACAAAAGATTCAGACACTCTTAACTTATGAGAGATTGGGCAAAATACACAATGCTCTTATGACATTCCAGAAAAATTTCCTGACGAAATCTCTTATTCTTTTTAAATCTTCTGTATAAGTGAAGGGAATTCAAAGAACACAAAATGGGCGTTCCAAAGAAATATTTGTTGAATACTGGTACCTCAACTGAAAATTCCAGTTTACCATTCTGTTTTCCTGAGAACTCTACTAATGGTGTAGTATCTATATATCGGAAACCTGCTATGAAAACTAAATATTTCTTATATGTAAAGCTTATACTATAGCACTTAGGCACAGGTAAGGTCTTAATGCTAGCTATTATGACTATAACAATACAGTGTTCTCTTTTTAAAACTTACCTCAATAAGTATTGGTGAGAATGTGGACAAATTAGAGGCCTTGTACACTGCTAGTGGAAAAATCAAATGTGATATGGAAAATAGTGTAGCACTTCCTAAAGAAATAAAAATAGAATTGTCGGGTCAAAAAAATGGGCAATTGAAATGACCAGACACTTCTCACAAGTAGTTGAAATGGCTAATAAATACATGTTATCTCTGGCATTAGAGAAATGCTAACTAAAACAACACTGAGATTCTATCTTACTCCAGAAAAAACAGCTACCATCAAGAAATCAAATAATTTCAAATGCTGGAGAGGTTATGGGGAAAAAGGAAACTACAACACTGTTGGTGGGAATTTATGAAAAATAGCACAATCACTATAAAAATCAGTATGGAGATTCCTCAAAAAACTAAAAACAGAAATTCTATTCAACCAAGCTATTCCCCTTATAGGAATCTTACACAAAGTGTTAAAGGTATCATGTTATCGAGATACACACATTTATGGCAGCACAACTCCCACTAGCTAATCTCTGAAGCAGCCTATTTGTCTATAACAGATGAATGGGTAAAGAAAATGTGATATTTATACAATGAAGTACTAGTCTGCCATAAAGAATAAACCTGAGTCATTTGTAGGAAAATGGATGTACCTTGAAACCATAATGTTAGGTGAAATAAATTCATATACACAAGCTTACATTTGACATGGTTTTCCTTATATGAAAAGTCTGAAATATACATAAAGAGCAAAATAAAAGACATAATAAGAAACAGGGAGCCAGATCTTTTGTAAAGAGATAAGGAAAGGGAGGGAGGAGGAGAATAGGATACAAAAAGAATTAAGATGTGTTATGTACATGCACCAACTTCCCACAAGGAATATAATCATTATGTACTACTAACATGTACTAATAAAACTAAAAACCCACAAAAAAGAATTACCATATGATTCAGTAATCCCACTTTCAAGTACAGATTTCAAAAGAACTGAAAGTGAGGACTTGAAAAGATTATTTGTACACCAATAGTCAAAACACCATTGTTCATAATGTGAGAAGGTACAAGCAATTCAATGAATGAATGCATAAATAAGATAAGGTGCATGTATATACAATGGAATTTAACTTAAAAAAGAAACTGAGATATGCCATGACATGGATAAACCTTGAAGTCATTTATTAAGTAAAATGAGCTAGTCACAATAAAACAAATACTACATGGTTTCATTTATATGGCCTATCTAGAATAGTAAAATTCGAACAGAAAGCAGAATCTTGGTTGCCTGGGGAGGCAGAGGTCAATGAGCAGCAGTTGTCTAGCAAGTACCAAGTTTCAACTGGGCCAGGCGTGGTGGCACACGCCTTTAATCCCAGCACTCAAGAGGCTGAGGTAGGAGGAGCGTTGTGAGTTCCAGGCCGGCTTGGGCTACAACATGAGCACAAGGCCGGCCTAAACTACATAGTGCAGGGAGTTTGGCTCAGTGGCTTAAGTGCTTGCCTGGAGGGCATGAGGTTGTGAATTCAATCCCCGATGCCACAAAAAAAAAAAAAAAAGAAACAAAGTTTTTGCTAGGAAAAAATGCAAGTTCTACAGATAAATAATAGTGATAGTTTCACAAAAAGGTAAATATAGTTCATGCCACTGAACTGCATATTTAAAATGGTTGAAATACTAAATTTTATGTGCATTTAAAATGTTTTAAAATTTTGCCTACAATTAATACTAAAAGGTCACGATACAAAATTGTGTGAAAAGATATAAATGAACCAGAGAAAATGCTGATGCAAGTCACTATGTTGTGACTCAGAAACCCTACTCCTACATACACACTGCCAAAAAACTTACAATAAGACAACTGAAGTTGTATGAGGATACTGACCACAGCGTTTTCTAACAAGCATTTGAGAACTCCAATGTACACTGTCAGAATAACTTAGATGTGAACCAAACTATGTTCAGAAGTAATTAGCTAGAGATACATATCACCATATGTCCAAACTAAAAATGGTGTCAAGTGGAAAAACAAAAATACATAGTTCAAAAGCAAAATAAAAGATATGGCAGGAAACAGTGAAGTAGACTGAGGACATGAGGAGACCTGGGGAACGCAGGAGACTGACGGACAGTGGAGATGGGTAATCAAAATGATCAAGATGTGCTATGTATATGTAGCAATTCACCAAGATGAATGTAATTATTATGTATCACAAAAATATACTAATAAAAAAGGTTTGAATTTAAGACAGTACAAATGCACAAATATCTTTCCAAAGATACATGCCAATCCAAGGGAATATATCAAACAAACAGATGTGTGGTCAGCAGTCTACAAGTGGAGGTATGGCTTGTAGGTTTGCAAACGGTAGGGGTTGAAGTTAAAGAATAAAATACCACAAAAAAAAAAAAAAAAAGGTTTTAGCTCAATCACTGATGGCAATATGTCATCAGCTAAAGAATATAATTAATGCAACTCAGGGAATGGGAGAAGCCACCAAGAAATCAACTAGCCAGCCTTTCTGGTAAGACACGCAAACTGCACGGGTTCCAGGGAGGGAAAAGCCAGCATCTCCCAAGAATCAGCCATGCTGGGACTGGGAGAAGCCACTAAGAAATCAACTAGCCAGCCATTCTGGTAAGCTGTGCAAGCTGCACAGGTTCCAGAGGGAGAAAAGTTAGATAGCACCTCCTGTGAGCCTACCGGCGCTGGGACTAAGAATCAAATAATGTGTACCTCACCACACTCCGCTGTAAGCAACTGGCTGGTTTAGGGGATAGGCTGAGTTGATAGCAACTAAGGTACATAAAGCAACTAAATGCTTCTATTGTTTGATTTTTCAGGCCTGCGGTCAACAGTCAGAGCATCTCTTGGGAGGATGACAGTATGTAACATAGCAAATATGGAAGATTTCCTTCTATCTTGTCTTTGAAGTCCAATATTATTCTCACTGTTTTGCTTTGTTCTTATTAATTGTTTTGCTTTATTCAATATTGTGTTTTGATTGTTTTTATTCTGTTTTGTTTTTGGTTTCATTTTGCTATACCTGATGGAATGGACAACTATTGTGAAGATAACAGGATATACTATGGTAGCTATTGTCCTAGTATTCTGCTTCAAAGTTCTGTACCAATTTTGCTGTATTGCTTTGATTGGCTCTGTTCTGTTTTGTTTGTTGAATTTTACCATCTTTAAAATAAAATTAATGCAACTCTTTGAACAAGAAACCTAAAAAAAATTAGAAACTAATTATATTTTTTTCTTAAATACCTGTAAAGTAGTGCTCTGAGACTTACTTATATAGCATTTAATCTGACCATCTGCTTCTTAAAGGTTAGTATATCAAAAACAAAGTTTTTAAGCCATTGTGATACCAATGTTTTAATCTTTATTAAAAATAATAACTGATTAACACCATAAAATCCTTCCAAAAAAACATTTTTACATTTCATTACCATTACACCATAACTATGCAACACCATAAAAAGTATGTATCTTTAAGGACACTAACAAAACAATGAATCTTCATGCTGGCAATTATTTTCTAAACAGTAATTCCAAAGATACAAATATCAACAACCCGAATGTGTGGACAAAATTAAACCATCTATCTTATTAAACACAGGAACAGACACAAAATGTAGCCAAAACACATGAACAGACACAAAATGTAGCCCTAGCTTGTTGTTTTTAAAATCACATCTACTGCCAATTCTCATATTAAATATTCGCATATTAATTCCCTTTTTAAAGCAAATATATACCAGTTGCTTAAGTTGTGACCTCAGATCACTGATCAAGACCTCTAAAAGCCTTCATTCCTCCAACAAATACATCCTTTTTTACCATTTCAGTGCTGGCACAAGCACATCACGAATAATCAAGAAATGTTTTTTGAAGGGATGACCTCAGCAACTACAGATATAAATAAGTGGAAGAGTGTATAAAATTAAGCAATGATAACCATCCTTATCTAAAGGACTATCTGAAAATAGGCTGCTCAGTCACTGAGGGCTACACTAGACACAGCACGTTTGCCCTACCCTCATTTGCATACCTTGAATAGGGTCCTGAGAACCTAAAAAGGCATTCATGCACCCAAGTGCTCCTCCTCTGACTACTATGGCATCCATCTCCACACTCATGCCATATAGTGTCTGTCTGCCATCTGTATGTAAACCATCAAGGGCTTACTTGTAAATTCACCATGTCACCTCAAATACTGCCTGTCCTAAAAAATAATATAAATAAATAAATAAATAAATAACCAAACCAAGTGAAAACTAGAGGACTCTCATAAAAATTTAAAAAGAGCAAGATACAACTTATACCAAGAGAATGTGTAGGGAGCAATCTCACACTGTTCCCAGCAATCTCCTTATTTTTAGTGGGTGAATACTACATAGACCATAGACCATGTCCCCTACCTTAAAATTACAGTCATGCAGAAAGAAGACACTCAGGGACGCATGATACCTGAAGTAAGCAGTACATGTTCTTAAATGTGTATTCTCTTCACAAGCTACACTGCAGCTTAACTCCAAGAGGCCTTAAAGGTATGGGAGGGTGAACTTGGCAAATATATCTACAGCTTGCTATGTCATCAACTAAGCACCAGGTTCTAGGTTAGTTACCCACTATGGCAGAATCGAAGATGAGTACAGCATTCAATGAGCTTCAAATTTAGTAGGGAGAACTTGACAAATATTCAAAGAACTATAATAGCCCAGTAAGAAAAGCACCATGAAAAGAACTGAGATGCTCTGAATAATGGTTAGGATTTTGACAGGGAGAGCAAAGGAAAGAGTTATTACCAAAGAAAGACAGAGAAGAACAGGAATGTTGACCATGACTTTGGAGTATTGGGATAAGTACAAAAAGACACAAAATAAGGATAGAAAAAAACAGAATAAAGTTTACCTGGAGAAGCCCTTGAATACCATGATTAAAACCTCCTTTTGTAAATAACAAGCATCATAAAAAACAAACAAAAAACAGGAAAAAGTCAGTGAAAATGAAAATGGTTCTCAGTATACACAAAATACTAAAAGAGGAAAAAGAAAATTAGAGAAATCAGAAAAATCAAGAGGAATGTTTTCAGTAATCAAAGGCTACACAAGTCTGCCTAACAGTAAAAATAAAGTCACCAAGAAAAAGACTGACTGACAAACAACTATTTTTTCTGGTGGGATGTGTATGAATAAAAATCTTCTACCAACAAACACAATAATTTATTTTTTCTTACATTTCAAAAATAAAAAGACAGTAACAGCATTTTCAAAGCTGGTGCTAATGGCATAATTGTCACCAAACATGCCTACCTCCCATCACAAGTAACCATGAAAACCAAAAGAAGTATATACAACAACTGTTTTCAGACATTAGGCAATGTGGCAGCAGAGAACTATAAACTCTAAGGAAAGGAAACCAACAAGTTAAACCTTATGATTGCCTCTGTTTTGTTTGAGGCACTCTCTGCAACACAGCTCTAAGGAGATTTAAAAATAAAAGTTCACCTTGGTATAGCTGAGTCCAGGGAACAGAGTTTCAGAGAGTATGAAGTGGTTCAAATTTCAAGTATACAATGCACAAGAGAAAGGAACAATACAGAGGAAAAGATCTGTATGTCTACAAAGGTGATTTCCATGTACTCTTCTGGTGAGTATCATAAGACTCCATGGAAAGGATAGTCAAAACACAAATATAAGATGGCAATAATCATTACATGGGAAGGTGTCATAGGCCTAGAAGACGTTTAAGCTTTAAAAAGAAGAGCAAAGAGTCTCTGTTGATCATGCATGGCATTCAGTAGAGTGCACAGAAAAGTTATATATCATAGTAATAGAACTAATTTAACTTTACAATAAAGGGTACTCAAGAACAATCCTAACAAAACTTAAAAATTAATCAAAGATCAAGCTAATCTACAATGAACTTAAAACTACCTCTCAGAACTAACACTTTTAAAAAGATAGTTAAATCAGGACACTCAATACAGACATTCTGATTTAATACCAATTTATGTTCATGCAATTAGATCATTAAATGAATTAGTCACTAAAAGAGGAATTGTATATAATATGTACATTACAATATTCAATACAAAGAAATGGTCAAAGTAAACTCCAACTGAATGTCTTTGCTTTTATTTGCATAATTTTTATATGCAGTACTATAACGTACAACAGAACACAAAACTTTAGCACTATACTGTACAGTACAAGCAGCAAAAGTTACAGCACGGTATTAACAAGATGTACTATATATATATATATATATATATATATATATATATATGTAAAAGACATTGAGGCCTACGAACAAAATGTACAGAACTGTACAAAACAAGAAAAAAACAAAAAGGTCATAAGTCCAAACAGTGCATCTTGATAAGTCTGAATAGTCATTAAACATGTAGGTCTTTAAATGAGGAATATCTATAGTACAACACTCCTGAAGAGTATCATCCACCCAGCTGTTTGAAGAAAAAACTATGACTCATAACGAAGACAAAAATCAATCAACAGAAACTAGAAATGGCAGAAATAATGGCAAAAATAATGAAACTAATGTCACAGGACAGCAACTACACTGAACAGCAAAACAATTAAAGTACTACTTGAGAACATATTTAAAAATTTTGTAATATGACATGATAAAATAAATGAATGCTATTTTTTGGAAGTAGAAATTCAAATGTAAAGTCAAAATAACTTTTAAAAACTTTTCATTAGAATTCTTAGAATGTAGAAGACATGATCATTTAACTTGAAGATGCAACAATAGAAACAGTACAAATACAAGTAAAGAGAAAAGTAGCTGATAAAATAAGAAATGAGCCTCAGTTTCTTATGGGATAACACTGAGTCATCAATCCTGTATGTAACTGGAATCCTGGTAAGATATAAACAAAATTTGTTTTTTTAAATACCAGCTTAAAATTTTTCAAATTTAGCCGTGCATGGTGGCAGATGCCTTTAATCCCAGCACTCAGGAGGCTAAGGTAGGAGGAGCATTGTGAGTTTGAGGCCGACTTGGGCTACAACGCGAGCATAAGGCCGACCTGAGCTACATAGTGCGACCCTGCCTCAAAATCTAGGGCCAGGAGTTTGGCTCAGTGGCGTAAGCGCCTGTCTGGCAGATGTGGGCCTGTGAGTTCAAACCCCGGTGCCACCAAAAAAAAATCAAATTTGATCAAGAATAACCATTTTGTAAAACTGGAAGAGTGGTAAGAAACAACACAGTCACTTTAAGATTCAGAATCCAGATCCTAGAAAAATAACCTCAGGAAGAAAAAAAAGGGAAGTAGATACCCAAGAACTAGGAAGGATGTGACAGGAAAATTGAAGCCTACAGAGAAATTGAAGACAGAATTCATCACAGAAAAGGGAAGGGACATTCTACAGTTTCTCCCAGCTCGTAGCTCATGGCTGGCTAGAACAGGAGCCTGACTCTATAGAGGCTAAGTGATAGGGGAAGGACTCCAGAAGACTTTAAGAGAAATGTAGTGGTGGAACTAACTGGCAGGGTCTGTGAGCTGCAACAGCTAGTAACTTCAGTTCAAGTGCACACCATATGTCCTGGAAAGTGCTTGGCCCGACACCATCCCCAGGAGGGGCTAACTGAACCTAGGACTCAAGAGCAGCAACAGGTCAGCTTTCCTGCAAGTCTCCCAGTGTTACATCCCCCGGTGACTGGGTGAGAGACAGTTACAGAAGACACCTATGGTCAGGAACCAGTTAGACGGGCAGGAGATCCCCTCAGGTTTCAACTGAAGGACACAAGGCCCCACCCCACAGGCAGAGGCCAGGCTCGGCCTGAACTGTGGGTGTTCAGAATCACAGAGCAATTTCACTTATTGGGGTTTTTGGTTTTTCCATTTTGGTTTTCTTTGTGTGCACTGTTTTTAGTTTTTGTTTTGTTTTGTTTTGTTTTGTATTTTTCTCTCCTCTCCTCCCTTCTACTTCACCAGTTAATTTGGGGTTTGGGAAATTTTCCTTTGTTCTTCTCTTTTTCGTATTTCTTTTTCCTTTTTCTTTTCCCAAATTTTCTTTTAATTTTTCTCCCTCTAATTTTTTCTCTTATTTTTATTATCTGTGTAATTTATCTCCATCTTTTTTAACCTTGTTTCTCATGAGTTTTTTCTCTTATCTTTAATTCCATAAACAGTCTTTTACCCTTTAATAAGATCATTGTACCCTTTCTCTTTCCTCCTCCTGTCAGAGTCTGGGGACATTTTAGAGTATTTTCTTAACTTCAATCAAGTGTGTTTTATTTTGTTCTTAGGATTTTTTTTAGCATTATGTCTGAGAAAATAATCTATTACATTGTTAATAGGAACATAACATGGGGTCAGGCAGAGTCATCCTTTATTTTTCTAGTGTAAATTTAGTATAATAGCAGCCAGGTGTACATCTCAGTACCTTTCCCTGAGGGATATATGAAGCAATCTATGTGTTTATGCACTAGGTATGATGAACAGCAAAGTATGTGTAAGTGTGCAAAAGTGGCAAAACGCGATTTTTAGCCACCTTATGCTCCATCTAACTGGTTTTGCATATGTTGACCTGAGCATCACAGAGGGTCCAATAGACCCACACTACTCCAGGTTTTGTTAAAAAAAAAAAAGAAGTGGGGTGTCTCTTGATTCTTCTGGTAGTTGTAGCCCAATTCAGTACAAAGGCACAAGAAAAACCAGATTTTCAAATTCTGGAGGAGGTTAAAAGTGAATCATCAGATTACTCATGATGGATCAAGATGATCCATTATAGTAAAATATGTACTTTTATAACAAAAGAATGGTGTGGGCTATTTGATGATAATGCTGATGACTTTGACATAATACAAAGTGAGCCAAAGCTTCTATGTCAACAAAATGAAGCAAGAATCGACTGATACAGATACAGGGAATGCAAACCTCCTTGATTCAGATGATGAAGAAAACAGCAATGTGAGTACATATTTGACTAGTGGAAATGTTGCAAAATAGCTACACAACCAAATGGCATGATCCAATGTTAGAACTAGATCCAAAAATACAGTGAGAGTCTTAGCATGGGGGAAAAAGGCATTGGCCAATGGCTATGTTTTACTTGATTCTAAACATGTCTGATATAAATAGTTTGATCACAAAGAAGTAACAAGTGCAAAATATGACAGAGAAATTTTTTAGCAGTTGGGACCAGAGTACATAAGAGATCATTTATAGTAAAGGAAAAACAAAATATTTCTGTCCAAGGAACAACAAAAAAAAAAAAAAAAACTGTGGAGCACACTGCTGAGCTGAACGGTGAACAAGCAGATGCATCATAAAGATCTACCATGACAAGAGGAAAACTAAAAAGATGTCAACTGTGCCTTATAAAAAAGTACAGGAAAATAAAACATACATGCTATCAGGGTAAGAAACACTTGCATGGAACATGCAGTTGTCATGTGGAAAGACAGCATTGGGTATGACAGTTGAAGCAAAGCTTATTTCCAGGATAGATTTTTGTGTTTACATTGTAGTTCACATAAGTTTATATCTTTGATGTTATCTTTCAGGTTTTGTAAGCAAGTAAGCAACAGATATGAAAATGTTCATGTCTAAGCATTCATTACATATTTGATATTTTATTTTATTTATATCTTATTTCCATGCTAAGGAGGTTACTCCTGATAAAAAAAAAAGAGAGGTGCCAAGATGGCCACATAGAAAAGTCAAGCACATGTGCTGTCAGCATAAGCAAGACATGTACATGGAATATGCAGTTGTCATGTGTGAAGACTGCCTTGAGTGTGATAGTTGAAGCAAAGTTTAGCTTTGTGGTAGAGTTCCACTGGTGTTCATATAGGAATTTATTTCTGATGTTATCTTTTAGGTTTTGTGAGCAAGTACAGAACTAATGTGAAAATGTTGATGTCTATTCTAAAAGCACAATGTATTTTAAGAACTTAAGGCTTTATTTTAGGGAACTTCATGTTCCTATTAACTACACAATGCATGATGTAAGAACCTCCTGACAAAACAGCAAGACCACTGAGATCACAAATCTGTCCTACAAAAAGGCAAGGAAAGCACAACACATGTGCTGTCAGTGTAAGTAATATGTGTGTATGAAACATGTTGCTGTCATGTGTGAAGACTACCTTAGGTGTGATAACTGAAGATTTTTTTTTGGTAAAGTGCCATTGGTATTTTCACTGCAGTTCAGATAAGACCCATGTTTTTGCATCTTTATGACAAAATTAGTGTTCTGCTCCTGTAAGAGTATAAAAAAAATTCTAACTACACCAAATCTATCACTGTAACTAATACACAAAATATTTCCAGTTTAAGGGTCCGGGGTTGTGGCCAGTGGTAGAGTTCTTGCCTTGCATGAACAAAGCCCTGAGTTCAATCCCTAGCACTGCAGAAGGAAAAAAAAAAAAAAAAAAAACTATTTCCAGTCTAATATTTCAAAATTTCCCTCTTATATCTTTAAAAGTATACCCATAAAATTTAATCTTTTGATATTTAATTCTGTAAAATTACTGTTGAAACCTTTTCTACTATTGTTGGAGTCACAGTTGTCCAATTTAGTACACAATGTAAATCAATAAGGGATTGTCTCAATGTTAACACCATAATTGCTGATTTCTTCTTTAGGCCTAAGAGTGGTACATAATTAAGTCTTAGATGATACTACTGCAGCTCATTCACTTGATATTAATGGGGTCACCTAACTGTTGATACTTCTCTGTAAGCTAACACAATGACTACCTTTGTGACATTAAAAACACTAGTGTACCTTTCCAGAGAACCTAGTTATTGGGCTAACTACACTGCAGCCTCCCCTTCCAATTAACCAAGATGGTCAGATTCTCAGGCTGTGGCAAAGGATTACAGTTTGCCATGACCAAATTACATCACTGAAAAACAACTAAAGAGATCTCTATACTAGCAACATAGTTTATATATCATACACATTGACAAAAGAAAACAAACAAATCAACAGGAACATGAGAAAAAAAGGGAAAAAAGTGATACCCTAAACTCCAAACTCACAGAAAACCAATCCAGGAGGATACCAAGGGGCAAAATACCACAAGCCACATATACAAATTACTCAGCAAGAAAAGAGAGGAGGTTAGAAAACAGATTAAAGAGTTACTCAGCAGGAAAACAGGTAATGGAAGTAATAATCAAAATGATTCAGGAGCTTTCAGAAGACACTAATAAAAAGCAAGATGAGCTCAACAAAATTCAAAATATGAATGACCAGTGTGGCAAAGAATGAGTCCATTAAAAGGTTTCAACCAGAAATCCAGAAGATTAAAAATTATATTGAAACTATAGACAACATTAGTGACCAATGTCAGAACAAAATTTCCAAACTAGAAAACTGATGTCGTCAAAGGTCTACTACTGAAAGACATCTTAAAAACAAGAGAAAGTGAAAAATGGATCCAACAGCTGCAACATGATGCAAAGACTAGGAATAATAGGAGTAAGTGAAAAATCAAAACACAAGAATAATCCAGTATCAGTGCTGTGGTTTGTTTAAATGTCCCCCTCAAAGTCTCATGGGAGGTGGGCCTTTCTAGGGCAGCTGAGTCTAGGGTTTGTGATTGGTTCATTTTCTAGCACTGGGATTGGCAGCATGAGTGCTGCACCTGCCCAGGGGCAGGGACCCGACATACAATAAAAGGGAGGAATGGAGGCGTGCTTTTCCCTTTTGCCCTTTTCAGTCTTGTGGCTTGCGGCCACCATGAACAGTTGCCCCTTAGCATGCCACCCTGCCTTGAAACCAGCTGAGTATGGACTGAAACCTCCAAACACTGTAAATTAAATAAACCTTTCCTTCCCTAATTTTGAGCATCAGGTATTTTGTCTCACCAATGAGAGAAAAGTAACCAAGACATTCAGTCAACGAAATTGAAGAATTAAAAAAAAAAACTACCAACTAAGAAAAGCCTAGGTCCCATCAGATTCATTGCTCAATTCTACAAGAACTTTTGAGAAGATCTAATTTCCACTTTTTCTCAAACTCTTTAATGAAACTGAAAGGGATGCAGAACTCCCAAAGTCATTCCTGGAAGCAAGCATTATCCTGAATCCAAAACCAGAAAAGGACCCTGCCAAAAAAGAAAATGAGAGGCCAATTTCTTTAATAAACACAGATACAAAAATCTTCAATAAAATACTGGAAAACAGAAATTATCAAATCATCAAAAAGACCATACCTCATAACCAAGTAAGAGTCATTCTAGGAATGCAAGGATGGCTCAACATACACAAATCAATAAATGTAATATACCACATAAACAGAAGCAAGGACAAAAATCACACGGTCATCTCAAAAGACACAGAAAAAGCATTTGGCAAAATCCAACATCCGTTCATGACAAAAACTCTGAAGAAAATAGGTACAGAAAATCTTTAGCTCAGTTTGATAAAAGCCAGCTATAACAAAACCAAAAGTGTCTTAGTTACTTTTCTCATTGCTGAGACAAAATCCTTGACACCCAAAGTTAAAGGAGGAAAGGCTTAACTTGGTTCACAGTTTGTAGAGGTTTCAGTCCAAAACTGAGTGGCTCCAAGGCAGGGTGGCATGGCAGAGGGACATCACAAAAGAAAAATAGTTTATAGCAAGCAGAAGACAACAAAGCAGAAAAGCCACAAGCAACAAGTAAAGACACTAGCCCTCTTTATGTCCCTTATATTTTACCCAGGTTTAGCTTACATACCATCATGTTGCCCTTGTTAAAAATCACTGAATACCAAAGTAAAGGTTTATTTTTTTGGATTCTCAATTCTATTGCATTCACCTTATTTCTATCATTATACCAGTATCACACTGCTTTGAATACTGCAGTTTTGTAGTAAGTTTTGATATCAAGAAATGACTTTTTCACTTTTGTTCATTTTCAAGGTTGTTTTGGTTGGGTACCCTGATTTCCATGTAAGTTTTAAGATCAGCTTCTCATTTTCTAAAAAAGAAAAAAAACCATATCTGGGATTTTGATAACATAGAAGCTGCACATTTTCGGTGGTAGTACTTATAATATAACAATATTAAGTTCTCTGATCCATGAATATGGGATGTCTTTTCATTTATCTCCATACTTTCCTCCAATAATTTTTATAGCTCTCAAGGTAAAATATTTTTACTGCTTTTGTTAAATTTCTTACTTTTTATGCTTTTGTATGCTTCATAATTTCAGACTGCTCATTGTTAGTATACAGAAATACAACTGAAGTCTTTATATTATAGTTGTAGGACCTTGCCAACTTGCTAATATCATATATAAATTCTAAAACATTTAAATGGATTCCACAGGATTTATTATATAGAAGATTATGTAACCTACCAAGGGGTAACTGTTTTTCATTTCAGTCAGGATGCTTTTATTTCTTTTTTAAAATCTGTCTTGGCTAGATGTTCCAATACGAAACTGAACAGAATTGTTAAGAGTTGCATCCTTGCCTTGTTCCTGATCTTAAGAGTAAAGCATTCACCAACATTAAAGATGTTTGCTATCATTTTTACATACATGCACTTTATCACATTGAGGAAATAACTTTTTTGGGCCAGGGATCTGGCTGAGCAGCACAGCACCTGCCTGACAAGCACGAGATCATAAGTTCAATTCCTGGTTCTAAAAAAAAAACAAAAAAAGAAAACAGAGGAGGAAGGAAATAACTTTTTTCTTTGACACCAAATCTGACAAGGGTATATCTCTCTCTCTCTCTCTCACACACACACACACACACACACACACCTGCATTGATACACATCTCAGCCAACTCACACTTCCATTACAAAATAAAATAGGTGGCTCAAATAATAAGATTTATTTAACACCTCTAGAGGCTAAAAAGACCAAGATACCAGTTAATTCTGTTTCATGGAAGAGGGCCTCCTTCCTGGCTTTCCAGCACCTCCCTCCTGACTGTGCTCTCACAAGGCAGCGAATGACATCATAGGGGCCCTATCTTTATGACCCTATCAAATCTACCTAACAAAAATTCCACATCCAAATACCAGAACAATGAGTTAGGATTTCAACTTACAAATTAGCAGAGAACACAAATACCCAGTTTATAACACACACTTATCAAAAATGGGCCTCATAAAATGAAGTCATAAACCAGTTATGAACCATAGTAAATCAAATTCAATACAACATAAAGGTATAATACATCTTGACCAATTAAAAGTTTAATCATAGAAATGCAAAGGTTTCAACAACATCCAATCAATGTAGTTCACTATATTAATAAAACTTTTAAGAAACAAATTACTCTCCTGTCACAAAAAGAAAAAACATGAAAAATAAAATAGTAACATTAATTTTAGGTAGGGCCAGGGATTTAGCTCAGTGGCCTAAGTGCCTACTTGGCAAGCGTGAGGTTGTGAGTTCGATCCCTGGTACCCAAAAAAAAAAAAATTTCAGCATACTAAGAATAAAAGAAAATTTTTCTTCCTGTTAAGGTTATCTATAAAAAAAAAAAGTGTAGTCAATATCATACATAATAGGCAAAATCTAAATGATTTTTCCCTGAGATCAGGAGCAAGGCAAGGATGTTCACCCTCATCACTTGTATTTAGTAATGTACCAAAATTCCACTCAATATCATAAAGAAAGATAAATAACAGACACAAAGATTGGAATGTTAGAAGTAAACTGTCTTTATTTGTGGTCATATACATAGAACATCCTGGCTCAAAAGCATTAGTGAAAGAATTTGCTAAGTAGAAGGGTAAGTTCCATATATAAAAACTGATTGCACTTCTCCACACTAACAGTAACAAGTTGTAAATTTTGTTTTTAAAAACTATCATTTTCAATAACATTGAAAATATTCCTAGTTTTTATTTGCTTAGGATAAATTTTAAAAGACCAGCACACTAAGACAGGAATAGGAGCACATGCCTGTAATCTCAGCACTCTGCAGGTTGAGACAAAAAGACTCCAAGTACAAGGCCATCATGGACAATTTAGTGACACAATGAGTCCGTTTCAAAATTAATTAATTAATTAATTAAGGGCTGAGAATGTGGCTCAGTGTGAAGGCCCTGGAAAAAATGCCTAAGACCACCGAAAAAAGGAAAAATCACATACCAAAAATGACAATACACTACTCAGAGAAATTAGATATTAACTAAATAAATGGAGATACATCATTTTCATGGATTGGAATGGGATAAGTCAGTATTTCCTAGATATTAATGCTTCCCAAACTGAGTTACAGAATTCAATGCAATGGCAACCAAAATCCCACAGGCATTTTCAATGAACAAGTCAATTCTGTAATTAATATAGAAATGGAAAGACACAGAGCAGTCAAAACAGTTTCAAAAAAAAACATAGTTAAATAATTTGCACCATGAGATTTCAAGACTATCAAACAATGTGATACTGTCATATACATACACATACATATATCCAAGTCCATGCAATATACTACAGACTAGGAAGAGAATTACATATAGATGAGTATAATTTATATACTTTTAAAAAAGTTTCAGTAAAACTAAAAAAGTTTTTTCAACAAATTAAGCTTGCCAGGTATGGTGGTACAAGCCTGTAACCCCAGCACTTGGGAGGCTGACACATGAAGATTGCTGTGAGTTCAAGGCCAGCCTGAGCTACATGACAAGTTCAAGGCCAGCATAAACTACATAACAAGACCTTGTCTCAATAAATAAATAAATAAATAAATTGCAAGCAAATGAAGTTTGAACACGGAATATGGAAAACACTAGACCTGGATCTTTACTCCACGCTGTATACAAAAATCAACTCAAAACAGACTTCACATATAATCCCTGGTGCCAAAAAAAAAAAAAAAGTTAACTCAAAAAGGACTTCACATAAAAGATAAAAGATAAAACTATAAAATGTCTAGAAGATCACAGAGGAGAAAAATCTTACAAATGGGAGTCAAATGGGCTTAGACATAAAAAAAAAAGTTGGAAAGAGTACAGATCACAAGAAAAGTATTGATAAGCTGAATTTAATCAAAATGTAAAACCTTTCCTCAATACAATACACCATTTATGGGCATGGTAGCACACATCTATAATCCTGGTTCTCCAGCAGGCCTCCCAGAGTGCTGGGATACTGACATGTACTCCTAGACCTAGCTGACATTTTCCATTCCTGAATTTGATGTATCAGTGTCTCAGCACTAACACTAATGAATTTTTTGTGTGTTTTCTGATTTACATAAATTCATACAAGTCAGCTGGGCACCTTTATTTTTACTTTCACTTTTCAAGTTCAGCAATATGAATAGATAAGGTGCATACTTAAGATAATAATCTGAACACATTCCTAGAGGTAAACATCGAGACACTCATTCTCATTTTGGGAAAACTTTAAAAAACAATCATGTTATGAAACTAACTGCACTGCCAAATGCTTCTTAGCATATGTAAAAATCATCATCATCTCTACATGTTACTATTCTAAATCAGGGAAAGTAATAGACTTTGTGATGAGACTTACACATTTGGTTTTTATGCTTGTAACCAACCAGGTTCTAAAGTGAGTAACATTTCCAACTTGTAATACACTCTATATCTCATAAAAGAAGACACCAAATAAATCGCCAAATACCAAACCTCTAATGAAATTATAACATGAGCAAGCATGCTAACAGCATACTTTGAAAAGTAGAATTTTTATCCATCTAGTGTGAATGAGTATTACTGCTTCTCATTCACCTATTTACTCCTAATTATACAGATTTATTGTTTTCCCAATTCATCACTTACATAACAATAAAATGCTTTTCCTCTCCCTTAATATTCTTCTCTTCTTTCAAGATCCAACTCAAGGGGGTGGGCACAGTGGCACATGCCTGTAATCCCAGCACTCGGAAGGCTGAGGCAAGAGGATCACTACAAGTTCAAGACCAGCCTGGCCTACAAAATAAGTTGAAGGTCGTCAGCCTGATCTGCATAATGAGATCCTACCTCAAAAAGACAAGAAAAAGAAAGATCCAACTCACACTCAGCCTAGTCTGAATTCTAGTGATATATACCATTCTTATTAGAGGCCTACAGTACTGCCACAGCACGCTACATAGCTGTGGACCACCTATGTCATTCTGCCATGGATTAACTTTAGCTATCTATACTAAAGATGATTCCTGAGGACAGCAAATGTCATAGCCATCTCTGCTTTCTAATAAATGCTTAGCACAGTACCTTAATTACTCTGTTCAAAACTATTTTAACCTATTAAACTAGGAAACTGACCAAATAGGCTGAACACAGTATACCTATCATTACTTTTTCAAACAAGCAATCTTTCAATACATTTTCTATACATTTCATTTGGAGTTAATGCATCTCAGTTCATGATATGCATTGGTTTCTATGGTACCTCAATTTCATCCCACCTTTCATATATGGATTTTCTATTAGCACATCACACCTGAAAGTACTGGTATATAATACTATACTATATTAATATCAAAGGCAACCTAGTAGATAGTTGAGTTCTAGAGTCCAGATACAATACTTACAAATATATTACATCACTGCTTTTCAAAGAGACTCCAATGTCATTATACAACGTGAAGGTATTCTTATTAAAAGTTGTTAAATTTTAATATTTTCCTATAGCGTATGATCACCTGTCAGATTATTTCTGCATTTATCATCAGAAAAAAGTTGAGTCACTCACTGTAAACACAAAACAAATCAGTAGCTGTTAAGATTCTCTATTTCACATCTTACTCAAAGACTGATATACCATTTAACTTTTAGTATTCTCATCAGGAAATTGGGATCATTCCATCTGCTTTCAAGGTTGTGAACAGAAGTAGAAATAACTTTTGCAAAATATCTTAATGTGTGACAGGAAAGACTTCCAATAAAAAGTTCACTGTATCTGTTCCACTGATACCTTTTCTCTAGCATCATTAGCAATCTAAACATACAGAAGCTTTATCTTTGATCTGATTACCTATCACATTTAGATGGCATTCTCCTGTTTATATTCTACTAATAACCCACTATCTAGAATAGTCTTACTTTCTCCATGCAAAAAATTATCTCCCACTCTCCTTTAAAAAAAAAAAAAAAAAAAAAAAAGGCAGCTTTAACCAGGGATTATGAAGGTATGGGGAAAGGTAGAAGGATCCACCTAAATTCACAACTGTACTAAAATGAAAATAATACATATTTACTATACCCTGACCTTACATTAATTTTTCTCCAAGTCTTTCTTGAAGACCTTCCTCATATTCTATACATATCACAACTGAATAAGCCCTTTGTAAAACATAGTTGGTAGAAAAAAGGATGTTCTGTATCTGATCAATTCTCAACACAATCTCCCAATGTTTTGTTATTTCAAAAAACTGTTCATGAGACTGCACCACACAAAAGAATGGGGAAAGATAAAACTAAATAATCTTTTGAGTGCTAATGCAAAACTTGTTTTGTTTATTTTTTCAGACATGGGAACTTATCCCAAGGAGCACTGTGCTACATCCTCAGCACTTTTTATTTCGAGACAGGCTCTTATCATGTTGCTCAAACTGTACTCAAACTTGCAATCCTCCTGCCTTATTCTCTAAGTAACAAGGATTACAAGTGTACACCAGCACATTCAGCTCAAAACTAGTTTTAAACACATGAATTTTCTTCTTCTCTTGATTATACTCAACAAATCAACTAATGGCTCCAGAATCATCTCAAAGATGTAACACAGATGCATTTTTCAACTGTGTTCTCAAATTAAATAGCACTACTGTCTTCAATGAACTACTTTTATGAGATGGCTTTCAATTTCAATATGGATAGACAAATTAAGACTACAAAATAAGCCGGGTGTGGTGGCGCACACCTTTAATCCCAGCACTCAGGAGGCTGAGGTAGGAGGAGCATTGTGAGTTTGAGGTCGGCTTGGTCTACAACGCGAGCCCAAGGCCAACCTGAGCTACATAGTGCAACCCTGCCTCAAAAAACTAGGGCTGGGAGTTTGACTCAGTGGCTTAAGCGCCTGTCTGGCAGGCGTGAGGCTGGGAGTTCGATCCCTGGTGCCGCAAAAAAAAAAAAAAAAAAGAACTACAAAATATTAAGCTGTATGAAAAAGTTACCTTAAAAGGAAAAAATAACTGCAATCTATAGTGATCTAATTACTGTCCCTTGCCTGATACAAGACTTTCAAAAGGCCACAACAGACTTGCTGACTTGAATAGACCATCAATGTTAAATTCACATCTCTTATTAAAAACATCCTGTCTATAAAGTAAAAAGCTGCTTGCTGCTTTAAACACGCACAAACTGTTGTCCTTCCTAAAGTAATTTATATTTGAAAATGGCCATTTTCCGAATATTAATCACAGTAATCCCAAACTCAACCCACAAAGTAACTCAATTATGTGTAATAAATGAATGATAGGGTATTTTGACTCAAAATCTCAGAATTTTAGGATCTAAGTACCTACAAAAACATCCCTCTGCTTTCAGATTCCAAGATTTTAAGGTACTAAAACACTATAAGACTTGTCTTTCAATTACAAGCACTGATTCAATTAAAAAAAAAACTTGAAAGTCATAAAATAAATTCCATATAGTTGTTAAGATTCTGATCTCTAAAATGACTTGTAAATTAGATGTCTCTAACTTCCACTAATTAGCATCCTTTTAGGATGGCTATGTTAGTTATACTGTTTTCTGACCAAATATATGGAATCATGACCATGGCATACTGACAAACTGAATAGCATATGCTTTAATTAAAGATTTCAAGGTAAGCCATGAGGGAATGTTTTCTGTTTATCGATGAGTTATACAA
Organism: Dasyprocta punctata; assembly: GCA_004363535.1. NCBI lineage: Eukaryota > Metazoa > Chordata > Mammalia > Rodentia > Dasyproctidae > Dasyprocta > Dasyprocta punctata. The sequence continues at coordinate 25,472 of RJWM01008846.1, forward strand.
GCTATACAAATATAATCTATGTTTTATATCCTAAACTGTCAGAGCTTTTATTAAACACTAAGATGAAAGAAAAATCTTGACAATTGAGGGAAAAAGTGGGATTTAACTTTAGGGATTCAACTAGTACTTCATTTCCCAGTACTGCTTTAATGATATTGAAGAGGAAAAACTAAAAATTTTATTTTATTTTATTTTTGGTACCAGGGATCGAACTCACAACCTCACGCCTGCCAGACAGGCACTTATGCCACTGAGCTAAATCCCCAGACCTATTTTTTGAGACAGGGTCTCATTATGCAGTTCAGGCTGGCCTTGAACTCACTTTGTAGCCCAGGCTGGTCTCGAACTTACAATGATCCTCCTGCCTCAGCCTCCATGTGCTGGGATTAAAGGCGTGTGCCATCATGTTAAAAATTTTAAATAAAAACATGTTCAGCCATGCCCACCAAGACCAAGTGGGCATGTTGAGCAGGCCCAATAACAGGACACTTCTTTCTTTGTGTAAACTCCTGTCTTTGCTGCCCTGCATAACTCATGGCCTTACAATGTAACTTAAAATGTAACAGGACATTCTTTCCTTTGTGTAACCCAGGATGTCACCCAACTCTCCAATCATATGCTCTGAACTCGCCTTTGTACCTCTCCACTTATTTTCCCTTTAAAACCTTGAAGCCCCACCAGGCAGGGCTCCGGCTGTTTGGGAGAGAACCCAGCCAAAAGCCCACCGACCTAATACACTGCTTCCTTAACCTCCTTGGTGCCATTTCTTCCCATGTTTGGTCTATTTTCTGTAACAATATAAATAGACATATACCAAAAGCAGGGACTCTTAACCAGATAAAATATCAATTTGGCTCAAAAACTACTTCGATGTTCCAGTTTTCTTATGATTCAATAGCACTTAAAATACACAGGGTTATTTCCAAATCATACCTACTTCTTAAATCATCTTGACAAAATTTAGTTAGCAGTTCTGAAAAATGCTAATTTATGATTTCAACTATCCTATGCACACTAATTCTATACAGTATGTTACTATTATTTTCTATTAATTCAAAATATCTGCTCAAAAAATGTTTTCTTACAAAATTCTAGGTGGCTTTTTGCAAACAGAAATACATGCTAAATACTCCATAGCAGAGCACAATTTCAAGAATCCCAAGCAAAAACTTCCATGCAAAAATCATAGTCCTTAAATTAATCCATTTAGTAAACAGTTGTTATTCTTCCTTTATTTTCCTTAGAGTAAGAGAATCCAATTCTAAAGGTGTAACTATACACATTTCATGAATAAAGCCAGAATCTTTGAAGTTCAATTACCAAGGTGATTATTATGTATCATTACAGAATGATAATACAGTACACATTTCCTAAATATAGATCAAATTTACTTCAATCACACCATCCACTATTACCAAATTTTTTTTTCACTTTTGTTTTTATTTAGTCATGATGTCCTTGGAATCACAGTAGGGCTTGATGCCATATTGGTGTTACACTCTGTCAGTCATCCAGAGAATATGCCAGACTTCTCTTTCAACTTCTTTGTCTACTAGAGCATCACTGGACTCAGCAAGCAGTTCACACAGACAATTTCAGTAACAGATTTTAGCTCTCTGTGCATAATAGATGGCATTTCTTATGAAGTATCCAGTTTGTCTTATAGCTGAGAGATCTGAACCTGCTGCAGATGTCACATCTAAATTCTTGAATGGATTTTTATCATCAGTGTCACCTATAAAACAAGACAGTGTCACTAACAGCATTGTCCAAGAGAACATCTATTTCAGTACTGCTAAGCTTTCGCAAAGTAAATGGTAAGTCATTTATTTCCAAAAACAATGATCAGCAAGTAAGAGTGCATGGGCCAAAATCCAGGCTGCTGTCTGTTCTTATACAGCTATGATCTAAAACTGGTTTCTAAATTATTAAATGGTGTTTTTAAAAAACTAATATTTTGTGACATGTGAAAATAATATGAGATTCAAATTTCAGTTTCCATAAATCAGGCATTATTGGAACATACACATGCTCCTTTCATCTATTTTCCCTCCGGCTACTTCCACGTTATAGTAGCAGATTTCAGGAAGTGCTACGGGGACCACCTGATCCATAAAGCCTAAAAAAAAATTTACTATCTGGACATATAAACAAAGTTTACCAAACCATGGCCTACAAGACTTTTTGATGGGTAAATAATGCAATATCTAGGGTTTGCTGCACAAGACTTCCCAACTATTCAAGGAACAGTATGTGTTGGGCCAACCCTGTTCCTTCAATACAAACTGCTGTAGTCATTTTGCTCTCCCCTTTGTTTCAGGCTTGCTTCAATTTGAGGTTATCAACATTAACATGGGGCAGGATGAGACACGGAGCTCAGTTTCACATAAAATTCTAGTTCTACAATATTGTCCTGTTTTATAACAACCATTCTCCATAATGAACTTCCTGTACTAGACACCAGTCTTAAATGTCTGTATTTCCTGCCAGAGATCACAGGGCAATGAACTAACAGAATATTTTGACTGAATTATGCCAGCTGACTGTCAGTTCTTACTCCTGGTCTAACAGCCACACTGCAATGCTGTAATATGGATTTGGTTTGAGCTTCCTTACACCCTGCATGTTTCAATATTCTCCTGGCCTTTATGGTTCCTGGTCATGACTGTCCCTGGAGTTCATCACTTTCTTTTTCCTACAAACCTCTGGTATAAGTTCACTCTTCCCAACTGACCTGTCATTCTGTTGCTTGACCTCAGTTCACACAAATAATTAAACATAAAACACTAGAAAGCAAAATTTTGCACATTATGATGGATTTTTCAACTTAAAACATCTCTTACTTTTTTAGCATCTACCCCAAAAGAGAAGGTATCACTGAGAGAAGTCTCTAGAACATGTCATTTCTTCTGTTTTTTCCCTTCACTACTGCTAGTTGGTCCAAAGCTACAGTACTTGCTTCATCTAAGGGTGTTATTTACCACCTTCCACTCACACTGGATGTCTGTGTCTCCTGATCATAACTCCAGAATGCCTCTCTTGCTGTATTAAAGCTTTCACAATCCTGTTTCTAGGATGAAGGGCACAGAACCATCTCCTGTCATTGTTGAATTGCAATGACAATACCTGTTTGGTTAGATTTCTAGAAGTTAAAACACAGTTCCTTGTCTAAAATATTGAATAGCTCCCAGTAAGTCTGAAATGCCCAGAACAGAACCCATCTGTAATTCACAGTATATTATTGCAAAGAACTAATTCTCAAAAACATTTTTAAACTATAGATTGAATACACTAGAAAATAGGTATGAAATAACACAGGTCAGTCTGGTGTATGGATTTCAAAGCAAGCAGCAGTTTGTTTTCTGCACAGTGAGCTCTAGTACAACCCTGAAGTAGCTTACCATGGTGAAGAGCTCTTAAAACTACACATATCTGACAACCAAAAGAGTGCCATCAATTATGATAAGGTTGGGATGACTACTAACCATATCTCAACTTTGAGTAGAACCCTACAGGTGGCATCAATCTTAAAAAACAAAAATCTTCTCTAAAAACACACACATAAGTCATCCGCTTATTTGCTATATGTCACAGAAGTATAGAGACATATCCTTACAACTGGGAAAAGAAACTAGAGGCATGTAATTCATATTTTAAAGGAAAACTCAAAAGACTAAATCTTTGGAACTCAACTCATATTGAGTCTAGCCTCCTTTTCTTTAAAAGTTCTCAAACTTCTTAGTGTCAGGACTCCTTTGTGTTCTTAAAATTACTGAGTATTCCCAAGAGCTTTGTCTATGTAGGTTATAATTATCAACATTTACCATATCAGAAATTAAATGAGAAAACTTCATGTGTTAATTTGTTTTTTCAAACTTAAGACAGTTATTTCTACACAAATTTCTCATTTTAGGCAAAATTACTTTCAAAATAAAAAGGCCTAGAAAATTGATACTTATACAAGTCTTCAAATTTCTTTCATGTTTAGCATAGTTAGAGAAAAGGTAGATTTTCCTACCAGCTTGTACATTCAACCTACTGTGGTTAGTTGTTTCTATTGAGCTATGTAAAAAAAAGTTCTTCTCACACAAACAGTGAAAGAACAGAAATATTCATTAACACTGACAGTTTGTTCCAATAATTATAGGCGCTCTCTTTTTGTACTACACTGTTACTTAACAAGCTATAATATGTAATCTAATGTATATGAACTTGTGCTTTCGGTTACTGCGTATTTGAAAGAATTCTGCTACCCCCAAGTACTGAGAATCAAACTCTGGGGCACTCTACTGCTGAGTTACAACCCCATTTTGTTTGTTTGTTGGTCTGTTTATTTTGTTTGTTTACATAGGATTTCCTCAGGTTTTCCAGGCTAGCCTCAAACTTAAGAACCTCATCTCTCAAACTCTCAAGCAGCCGGTATTGCAGGTGTGTGCCCCCTCACATAACTATTATATGATCTTTTAACCATAATTTTATAACAACTGGTTACAGAAAATACTGGTTCACTGAGTTATACAGATATTACAAGTCTTAATATAATTCATTATACAACAATAAGAGCACATTCACTAATATCACCATTATCTCATCAGAAAAATCTTTTAAATATTGAAAAGCTGACAAGAGCACAGCAGGTAAGGGAGTTTTCTAAAATCTCAATTTTTGTTTTAAAGTTCAAATTTGGATCATTGGCAATGCACACTATCAGTTGTTTTCCTTAAAGTGACAGGCTTTGTTAATTTTCAAGAAAATAACTGCCAAATAACTGTTTAAATAATCAAAGTGGTATTTCATGAAAAATATGGCTAATTTCACTGGCAACTCAAAAACCACCACATAAGGATTTTCTCTCTTGATGAACAATACACTCTGGTGACACAGAAGTGCTTTTTGCATCTTTCCTATCTCATCACACCAAATATTAAAAGAATATTTGAGTCAAGATTTAGTGAAATCGGTAACTGTTACTACTTCCTCAAGGATTTTATTAGTTGGTGATACTGAGGACTAAACCCAGGGAGCTCTGAGCAATATGTTCTCAGTCCTTTTTTATTTTATTTTGAAACAAGGTCTCCATAAGTTGCCCAAGCCTTAAATTTGCAACTTTCCTGCCTCAGCCTCTCACATTGCTGCAATTACTGTACGAGCATGAACCACAACACCTAGCTTCAACCAAGGGCCTCCAATCAAATCAGCCGTTTTAACTGTAAATGCATAACAGTGGAGAATACAGACGATTACCAGAGCTATTTCATGCCACTGACATTTAATTTTTACTAAATTGCCCACAGTTTTACTTGTTACTGCTTTTGCAAATGCAGGGCAAATGTGAAGGTAAAAAGACAAAAAGTATTACTGTAATATTCTCATGAACTCCCTACAAGGGACTCAGTGACCCCCACCGGTCTATACATCAGTAAGTTCTACTACCTCAAAGAACACTGAAATCTATGAATGATAAATTCTCCCAAAATCCACAGTAGGCTAATCCACAGTAATATTCCCCATACATCAAATAGCTAAAAAATTAATTTTAACTCAAAATTAAATTAACACTACAAACAACAGCAACATTTAGTGAGCATGTGCACATATTATTTCACTTAATCTTCCTGATAACCCTACCCATTATATGTTATGTTACAGATGACAAAACAGGGTAAATAACTACCAGTATTTACTAAATTCAGACACAACTAAGTATGCAGCATACCTCAATACTAATAAAGTCTTTTTAATTATCTTTTTTTACCCTTTATTATACTTTGTATCTTTATAATATATGAAAATTTTGAATCAAACAGCTAATGTACCCTGTTCTGGGTGACTCAAGTGAAAATTGATGGACTGTGTGTTTTTAAATCCAAGTCAGTCTAACTCCAGGATACACTAATCAGCTTCATATTACTACAACAAAATACCTGGGAAGTCTACTCATGAAGAAAAGAAGACTTACTTAGCTTAGAGTTTTGGAGGTCCACGTTTTGGGCCTCTGTAATGATGGTACATGATGATGGAAGGAAATGTTGAAGGAAGTACTCCCATCTCAAACCAGGAAGAAAAGAGAAAAAGGATCAGACCAGGGTCCTACAATGTTCCTTGAAGATATGCTCCCAGTGACTTAGGAAAATCTCACAAGGTCCTGACTCTTACAGGTCTACAATACTGCCCAATACCACTACTTTGGAGCCTTTAAAACATTAACCTCTGGAGTTCTTTCAACGTCCAAATTATAGAAATTGCATACATAGCTTGTCTCTCTACCACTCATAAATATGTAATTTGTGTATCAATAGACTAATGGATACAAATGTCTTACATAGTTTTACATCAACTAAGCAAGACCTCTATCTGGTTGTAAAGATTTTTACTAACTTGATTTTTTTACTAACTTCAAATGAAACAAAACGTATTTCCACTTAGAGTCAGACCAGGTACCAACTCACACGACTTGAATACAACAACAAATTAATACTTTTAAGATTACTTTTTCAAAAATTCAACACTGCCAAGTAATGTTATCCCCATTTTCTAGATGAAGAAACTGAAATTCACAGAAGTACCCAAAGGCAAACTGTTCATAAGTGGCACAGATTCAAAGTCAGTCTGGATGACCCTCTCACCCAAAATCTTCAATCACACTACATGCCTATTTAGGAAGGCCTCAGGCAATGATCTAGGAAATGCTCCTGAGGCCTATATACAAAACTTGCTGATACTACATGCTACACACAAAGCAACTGAGATATGAATCAGCTTGTATCATTAAAATCAAGAGACGAAAAAGCTGTTGCATGCTAAAAATAGAGACATGTTTTAAGATCTTCAAGTAAAGAACTTATAAATTATGTTAAAGAAGTAAATTCACTTATAAAGATGTCAGCATACATGTAGGTGACTGAGCTTGTCTCCATTTAAAAACAAAAACAAAAAAAAAACCCAGAAGACAAGGTCATCACAGCTACCCAGGCTCCCGACGGATTACACAATAGCTTGCAAATGCCAGGAGCCCAGGAATAATGCAAATCTTAGTCAACTTCAGCAAAAAACTTTTTCATAAACACCAACCAATCAGTAAAATTTCCATTTCATGATGGAATATAAAGGTCAGGGATTATGTCCCGAGGTCTGTTTCTACTTTAAGGATTCATCCTGCAAAGATGGCTGCTTAATGTTAAACCCTAAGGAAGTCAAGGTGAAAGGAATCAAGGTTTATCCAGTTCAATTTTTATCATTATAACAGGTTAAAACTCAACTTTCAGGAAGTTTAAACAACTTGAGGTTAAACAGAGGAATGTGGCTTTAATTTCAATCAAATCATATTCTCAAGGAGTCCCCACATGCATTTTGACAGGAAGGTGACAAAATGGAAGGCTGTGGTATACCACCTAATGCGGCAGGCAGCACAGGGCCAGCGGAGCTGTGCAATTAGCTCATCACAGAATACCACCCTGGGTCCTTCCTGCTGTGGCAAGGGGGAAAAAAGCTGCAGAGTAACTTCACTTCCTCCCATCATTTATTCCTAGCATGACCAAAAGGAATCACAATCCAGTAATGTAAAAGCAATTGACAGATATATAGAAAGAAAACAAAATCAAGATTGAGGTCACGTCCCATGACATGCATCATTTACACTAAGAACTCCCCCACTTATCTGAATTAATTTCATGTACCTCATTTCATTCAGATACCGTAATTGAAGTTTTCCTTTTAAAGTTGTAAAGTGTTTACCTCAACATAAGTAGTAAACTGTCCACTTCAAAATACCACTACAAAAATTACCACCCCTTCCCCTCTACATATGCTCCACAATCATTAAGTATGAAATTTTGGTCTTCACAGGAAATTTAGTTCAAAAGTCCTCTTTAAAAAATTAGTACAAGAAATTCCACAAGAAAAAGTTATGGTCATTACCTTTTTAATACAAAGTGTTTGTATTACTTGTTAAAGACATGGTAATTTGGGTGTTCAATACATGACTACTGTTCTGAAACCAAATTAAAGGTTTAGACTACTAAAGAGTTTGATGGCTCGCCTCAATATAACAACTAAAATTGTATGGAGAATAAAATCAAAGAGGTCTCTTTTTTTATAAGCAGACATTTAAGGGCCTTTTAATGAGAATTTACTCTTTAGTATATAATTACTAATGAACAAAAATAGGGCCATTAAACTCACTTCTTTATAGTGCCATAAAACTTCTATGTGTAAGAAATACAAAATAATATACACATTCAAAAACTTGAGAAAAATTAAAATGTGCAATGCCTAATAACTCGATGTAATGAAATTTGTATACACTGTCTTAAGTAAATGTTCTGCCAGATGACTGAAGCCATTTTTATGTGAATTTGCTTATATTTCAAAATATACAGACTCCCTAGTACTAATGACAACCACAAAATGTCTCAATTTCTTGAATGAATTCTGAATTTATCTATGAACAATGGTTTCCCACAGACAACTTATTAGAATGAAATTACATAATCTATATTTGTCATGTGCTAAGTGCCAAGCATTATCTGAATGCTGTGAATAATACAAAGATCAGGACAAATTCAGTCCTACTCTTAGGGTACACATAGTCTAGAAGGAAAAACAGGAAATTACCATGCTACAGGAACATATAATGACACCTGACCAAATGAAAACTCAAAACTAAGAGAAGGGCAGAAAATCAAATACAGTATTTGAAAATAATTAGCTACCAGTGAAATGAGACAAGAATTATCCGTTGAATGTTTCTCCACTAAGAAGGTAGCAAAGAAACTAACTGAGGGATAGCAAGAAAGCATTCGAAATCAGACCAGATGCATCCAGCTTGTCCTCTAGTCCTTAATTCAAATGAAACGTCCACCCTTACAAAGAACTCAAATTCTCAGGGTCTTAAAGAGTCAGTCTGGTGAGTTTGAATGTAAGGGACAGTACCACAGTGTCTTGGTTCTGAAAGACCTCTATCATGTACCTGTGAACAAGACAGCTCCCCTTGGAGAAGGAGTGCAGCCAGGGGAGGAAGCTGGTCAGTCTGTTCATAGTGTTTAACCAGACCTAAGGTTCCAGTTCCACAAGAGACCTGGATTACAAAAAGTGACCATAGAAAAACTTTACCTATGAACTATTTAGCACTTACTAAAGGACTGTGGAACTGCATCTCTGGATACTTTTGAAAATTAGCACTCCAAAAATAATCATACATTTAAATAACAAGTGTGGCCCTACTGAGTGTAGGAAAAAAGACTAGATACTTACTAATAGACTGAAACTATATCCTAAATCCATCTGTGACTATACTGAAACACTCTAATTGCCTCACACATACTTTGTTAAAGGCATATACTTGCATAATCACTGATGAGAAATACATTTAAAATTAAAATTTCACAGGCAAACTGAGTACACACCAAGGATATGCTGTGACACCATACCTCTGTGAACAGTGGATGCTCAGAGCACCAGCATCAGTCCAGATCACTCCTTCTGTAAGAAATTGGAGTAGAAGCTGGAAGATTCTTAATGGATTTTTGGTCTGGGTGAAAGATGAGAGATTGAATGGGCAAGTATACTCCAGTTAGTAGATTTTTAGGGTGACCTAAAAATCAATGATGTGAGATAACCGCTTCATATGAACATCATCCTAATTTACTTACTGTACATTTGTTTTCAGCAATACTCTCAGTAGGAAAAAAAAAGGCCACCAAAGATGTCCCTGTGAAGGCTATTATCCACATGACTCCACGTGTTCACATAGGAAACACTATGGAATTGGCCCTGCACTTGCTAGGCCCAAACTTTAGCAACACTCTTCAAAGGATGAAGTGGCCATACTTTGCAAAAACATGTTTGAAATTTTTCCTTTTTTTTTTTTAATGAATACAATCCTGCAATCTACTAAAGAAAGAAGAGGTAAGAATGAGCCTAACAGAAAGAGAAAATCCACTGTTTTATCTTTTAGTTATCACCAACATGAACTACACCATCATAATTTTAAAACTGTTTAAAACATCATTTCAGGACAACTGGCCAAAACAGTCTGAACTCCAAGTTATATTCCTTACAAAGGACTACATGCCAAAAAAAAAAAAAAAAAATCAATCCTCATAAAATGAAACCAAGGCTTTAAAACACAGCACATGCCTGTAATCCTACCACTCTGGGAGGCCAAGGGAGGATCACAAGTTAGCCCTGCTTGGATAACTTAGTGACTCAGTAAAACTGTCTCAAAATAAAGGGCTGGGAATATAGCTCAGTGAAAAGGCTCTAGGGCTCTAGGTTCAGTTCCCAGTACCACCACAAAAAAAAAAAAAAAAGCCTATAATAACAATTAGAGGGTCATTCAAATTATAGTTATCAAAGTTTGCTTCAGTAGAAATTTTGTGTTGTTCTTCATTAAATTTAAATAATGATGACCTTTCCCAATGTCATAGTGACTGACAAATGTTAGAGAACAAAATTCACATTAAGTTTCTTCTCCTAACTTTTCTAAAATATCTGATACTGGTTCTCTGTTTTAATATTAGAATTATGCCTGACAGAGTACCTAGTTGAACATAAAAAGAACTCACGCTATTTCAAGTTAACTACATCATGATTCAAGACTTTCTGGCACTCTGTTACCAGCAAGACCACAAGCATTTACAGAGTGCCCACTATACTTGACACTGAGCATATATAGATTAATAAAATAATGGTTCATTGTTTTGTGAAGTCCCTACCAGCAAATGAGCAACAAGGATTACTAAATGCCTAAACATAACGCTGTTTTACGGAAGATGCAAAAAGTTAACTCTGTCCCAGATAAGACTTCAGGGCTCCTACATCTGAGGATGAACAAAAAAAGTGATGTTGGGGATGCTGGAATTGAATTACTACATGTGTCCCAGAAATTAAGTTGTATACACAACTCGAAGAAATAGTTTTGAAATACCAACCTAGGAGTAACATACACTATAGTCCCTTAAGAATACGAAAGATTCCTGAAGTAAAAAGTAATCACTAAGTTCAAACTCAACTGGAAAGCAATACTGTATTTCAACGGATAGAATGTAAATATTTCCTAATTAAATAAATAACCTGTGTCAATTTTATCTAAAGGGAAAAATACACTAACCACACTACTTAGCAAAGAAAGAAGAAGACGGAATATTTAGAAATTACTTGATCAGGGCTGGGAATATAGCACAGCACCTGTCTGGCAAGCACAAGGTCATGAGTTCTAGCCCTGGTACAAAAAAAAAAAAAAAAAAAAAAAAACGATAACATGATCAAGGGAGCTAGGGATATAGCCCAGTGGTAAATAGCAGGCTGAGGCCCTAGTCTTCATTCTCAGCACTAAAACAAAACAAAAAATTTAAAAATACAAAAACGTAAGACAAATTTTGCTTACAAGAATACCCAGGGGCGAGGCTTGAATTATCTAGTGAAGTGCTTAAGACAACTAGTTCTCTCCACTATCTTCAGGAAATTGTTTTTGATCCTTAATTTCTCTAAAAATTAAAAGAGGTTGAATTACACTGCAAAGGCGCCATACAAATTAAACATTCTGTACTTTTGTGGTTCATAAGATTAAAATGTCAATAATGATTTCAAAACAGTAAAGATGCGACCTTAACCTCTCAAACTGGTAATGCTATAAAATACATTATTTTCTACCTTATCTCTGTATCATGCCTCAGATATTACCCATTCACTGTTTTCAAGTTTGTCAAAGAAAGCTTCATGATTCAAAAGGTACTTCCCTCCAACCCTCAACGGTAAAAATTGTTTCATAAATGCAGTGCTAGAACTCTAAGGAACCTGTAAAAGGGAGTGGGAACTGAGAGGACTCTATTCCACATCGGACCTAGAACGCACTAATTAAAATTCGATTTTGAACTCGGGGTGTGGGTTCCTACATGAAATTCCTGTCACAGTTAAAATTTAAGGTCAAGCAGGTTAATAGAATCCAATAAAATGGCTCTGCAGATCATTCCAAATTTCTTTTAGCAGCTCCTTTACTTAACCACTAGGTTAAGTTTAGACCTTAGAATCAACTTTGGAGTAGCACAGAACAAGCAAGGTAAGCCCTAGCATATGGAGCCTACAAACTGAAATGCAGTTTATGTGGAAAATCACCTTCCACTCAAGATTTCCATTTCACACTATGATACAGTTGAAGGAAAAAATGTAAAGGCTTCTCTCTGAACATCCTATCACGAGGTCTCGAGGTACTAATTTAAGAATTAACTCAAAGATACTCCAATGTAGCACAGCTCTGAGACTAAAAGTTGTATTTGCGGGGAGGGGAGGCAATCTGGGGGCCAAAGGTTTCATCATGTACCATCGAAACTTCACTGTGGGGAATACTGTTAGATTTACCAGACTTAAATTCAGACAACCTTCCCATCCGAAAAGACGGTCAATCGGAACCCCGATGCGCCGAATCCGGGGGATTGGGGGGGGGCACCTTGAGGTTCTCGGTCTTGGCTGGCAGAGGGGAGCGAAGACGTGGGGAGATCACGACCGAGGCCGGCCGCGGGGCTGACGTGAGGGCTTCCCTCGGGAAAGCCCGAGGCTGGCGCCGCGAGGGGCCCGGCCCGCCGGCCCACGCGTCGAGGCCCGGAGTGCCGAGCCCCTCCCGGCCCCGCGCCGGAGCGACCGCCCCATCCACCCACCCTCGCGGGCCGGCGAACGGAAGCGCGCGCCGAGCCGCATGCTGTGTGGACGCCAGGTCCAAGGCCCTCGGAGCCGGCCAGTTTACGCGGGAAACTGCCCACCGCGCCAGGGACTCCGGGCTCCGCTCGCCACCGGCGCGGGGCCACGCAGGGAGCGCAGCGCGTGCGCCGGGAGCGCGCAGCCGGCCCTCGGCTCCGCCCTCCCTCCCACCTCCGCTGCTCGCGCTGCCGCCCCGGCCGCCCCGCTGGGAACTCCGCGCCGCGCGGCCCCGCGAGGAGGGCGCCGGGAGGGGAGGGGCCGCGCTCCCGCCTCCCCGCCTCCCAGCCGACCCGCGCAGCTCCCAGCCCGGGGCCTGCTCACCTCCTCCTCCTCCTCCTCCTTCTCGTCTCTCCCTCCTGGCCACCGGCGCGGCCCAGCCGGCGACGCGCTGACGCCGCGCCCCTCCCCCGCGGCCGCCACCGATGCCGCCGCCCCTCCCGGCCAGCGGCAGCCGCGGCCTCCAGGCGCGTCGGGCCGAAGCCCCGCCCACGGCCCGCCCACGTGCCAGAGTCCCCGCCTCCTCCGCGGCCGGGACTGCGGCGAGGGCTCCCTGACTCAGCGGCGGCCCCGCCCGCGCGATCCGCTGGGGAGCCGCGCCGGGCCGGCTCCTCACACCTGCCTCCTACCCGCAGGCCGCGCTCCGCTCCCCACCGCCCCGCGCGCCTTTTCCCATCACGTCAGCAGCCCCGTGCGCCCCGTCAGCTTTGCAGTGCTTTCGTCCAGTTCTACGCTCGCGTTGGCGCCGTGGGTTTCTTAACTGGAAGGACGATGCAGTCCACTAGGTCGGCCTCGGTTTCCTCGGCCGCCTTCCTGTGGGCGCCCAGCTCTCTCCTCGCCCGGCCGACCGAGCCTCGGGACTGCGCGGAGCGCGAACTCCTAGCCGCCTGCTGTGCCGCGCGGCCTCGCCGCCCTCACTCGGGACCCTTCCGGGATCCCGCCCGGCCGACTCCGGTTTTCGGTTCCCGCTGCTCCACACTCATCAGGAGCAGCTTGTTCACGGCCCCACTTACCTTGAAGTCACTCTAAGTAGTTAAAAATTACCAAGCAAGGAGATGGCAGTGGTGATCCTCTTTTGCGTAGCCCCATCTATACAGTACTTTATGTTGACCGCTTAAATTTCAAGAAACGGTATTTTCTGTTGGGGCTTAACTATGGACAAATTTTGAGTGGTTTGTTTTGGTTTGTTTTTGTTTTTTTTATCTTGCAACGTAACCTCATTTTGGCTCTTTTATTTATCAAATATACCCTAAAAAACATCAGCAACCCTTATTTCTTTACTGTTGTTACCTATAAAATGAGAAATGTATCTTTCCCTCCTGTAAATTTCTGTGATTCTGACTTTTTAGGATTTCGTTTTTGGAGGAAGGTTGTGGGTTAAATGATTTAGGAAAAAGCCAAGCATGCAGTTGTAACTGAATATCTGGTTTATTTAGAAACTTCATTTTTAAAACTACAACCCGGAAGTGTTAGGCTGTTATTCGGAAATGAGCAAAGCATAGCAAAATAAAGGAAGACGATTAGGCCTTTGGAGTTACATCTACAAGTTGCTTTAAGTTACGTGAGTAAACATTATTATCCTTAAACTGAACAGTTAGAACTATCTTTTATTAAGAATAAAATCCACAACTATGTGGACCTTCAAAGTTTAAATCCATTGTTGAATTGAACAACAGTATTACAAGAATTTGAAAACCTAATAAACCATCTGTCCATCCACTTTCACACAAATTGGGAAACAGAAAAGAGTAAATGCCAAAAGCTGCAAGTGAGAATTCCTAACTGCACATGAAACTGGTAAATCCTATTGCGTAGAACAAAGTATCTGAAAAACCCCAAGGGTTGTGCGGCTGCCATTTCATTGCTTTGGAAATAGAATCATACAGTTTTATAATTGAATTATCTAGTTCTTAAAATCATGTGGAGTCTAAACTTTTCATTTTACTGATTAAGATCTAAAACCCAGAGAGGGTAAGTTGCCTACCCAGTCTTACCCAGCTTAATTGGAAACAAAGTCGGGATTCAAATACAGATCTTCTGTCTCCCATACTTCTCAGCATTAAGCTTATCGTTAACACGTACATAAAGCTATTTAATATCAGAATTCTTGGTCTTTGAAGTTTTGCCTACATTATCCATGTGATCTATGAAATCAAACTTGGCATTAACTAGGAAAGTGTTGCTGTCAAAGGCCATTTGTCCCACTATTTTCAAGGATTCCTGTTGTGCAACCTACATCTCTCAGTCAGGGGTCATCTGCATTGCATGATCCAAGCAATTCTGGCGAGAGCTTGGGAGCTGTGGTTCAACCAAACGCGTTCATCCTCAGAGATGCCAAGGGCTGGGCCTGATTGTAAAAATTATGAAATCCCTGTGTCCAGAAAATTGCAACAGTATTGGAGAGGTAAAATATGAAGCACAAAACGATAATTCCACATTAATAATCAAGAATTCAATTGTAACTTCCAAATGATAAATAGGAAAATAATCCACATAAATTAAGAAAAAACATCATAAAGGCCACAACAATAGTAAAAAGAAATTATCATTTGGATTGATGTATAGGGGGAAAAGGTAAAATAAATTGTGTGAACAAAGGTACCAAAAAGAAAATGAGGGAAAGTGAAGAGAATAGCAAACTTAAATAGGAGATTCATTTGAGAAACAATAGCAAACCAAGACAAAATGACAGAGATTAGAATCATCAGTACTGAGCCTGAATGGGAGCCTGAGAAATTTAGTTTAATAGAAAATCATTCTTGGTGGACTCGAGGGCCAGAAGAGGGGAAAGAAAAGACAAAATTAAAAGACCATAATCTTGTCAGGTTCTGAAGAAGCAAGTGCAATTTTAAAAGAATTGTTGGACATAAATGCCACTAAAGAAAAGACTTGGATCCAGTGATTTATTCAGGGATCAAAGAAGAGTAAGAAGTCTGAGTAAAGTGACTTAAGATTGGGGGAAGAGTCAATAACAGTACACATGGTTCCTAGTACCTTATAAAGGGAAGATGATCACTCACAGGGACAGGTTCTAAACACAGTGGGAGCAAACGTCTTCCCAAGGGAGATCTTCGTCATTACATCCTCAAATATTGGTAGTTTGCTACTAAAGTAGAACTAGAAAGTTAGAAAGAAAACTCTTACCTTGTCACTGGCCCTTGGGCTTATGCTGTTGTTTTACAGGTCAACCTATTTTTATTTCCATTCCAGCCAATGATGTAAACGTGCTCAGTGGTGAAGTACATATTATAGAAAGTATCACTGAGGGTTTCTTAAATACAGACTAAATGCTGCTCAGAACTCTATGGGCATGGAAGACAATAAAAAATAATAGTATAAATAAGGCCTGTCATTTAGAAGCAATCTGGAGCAAAAAGTTCAATGCTTTTTTTTTCTTTTTAACAAAATAGAAAATAATTTCTATGACCAGTAAGAAAAACCTCTTGGCCTATAAAGTATTTTTACATAAAAATAATGAAGAATGTAACTGAATGGATTAGAAGTGATATGATCCATAGGGTATATCAATCAATTCAACAAACATTCATTAATGATTAAGCACTGTTCTATGTACTAGAGGTAAAGGAACTAGATAATAGTTCCTACTTTATTGAGCCCTAAAAATGAGTCAAATTTCATGTGTTTGGTATTATAAAAAAAGGCCAGAGAGAGGGTAAGTAGCAAGGAACAGCATGAAGGCAATGAAGCAGGAAATAGAATAAGGCAGCAGGTTGAAGGGCTTTGAGGTCAAATTTAAGATGGACATTTGAAAGCTTAATCACTCTTGCATTCCAGATTTGAACAAGGAGAGACGGGGACCAGGAAAACTAACTGGAAGTCCATATGATAATATAGGCAGGAAGTGATATCAAGTAGATAATATTGGTGTCAAGATTGGCAAAGAAGATGAAAATGTCAAAAAGACTTAAGTATTAGGTGTTTAGGGCTGGTAGGAGGTGTTGACTGGAGAGTCTGTGGTATACAATGCAGCATAAATGTCAAGGAGATAAGCATTTCAAAAAGGTTCATCCGGTTAACAACAAAAATGTCATGTGTCCTCCAAGAGAAAGATCTCTGTAGAGTGGGGTGCAAAGAAGAAAAGAAATGGAGGCATTAAACACCAACTGAAAGAATCACTTCAACTCAGTGTACAAAGCATATGTACATTTTAAGGCCATTTACATTTTGGGATACTTTTGAAGTTTTAGACCTATGTACACATACATTATCACGTATGTCTAATTTTTTTTTCTTTCCGAAATGAAGGGAGAACAAACTTAAACCTTCAAAACCTTTAAAATATACCTGGTATGTTTTTATGGGCCTAAATCAGTCATACCAATGAGTTCCTGTTCTAAATGTAATCACAGAAAGTTCACTCTTATTCTTGGAATCTGGCAAGAGCCTAACAAGGAAAACACTTAAGTTTAATATAGTACTGTATCAATTGTGATTCCATTACTACCACCTGTGAGGTCTGGCTCATGGACCATGGATATGACCTTAGACACATCCTGTGTCCTTGTGGAACTCCAGATTTCCATTACTGAAAAAAGGGAATCACTCAGATCTGGACACACAGGATAGCACTTCTGAAAAAGAGAAAAACAATACTATTCTGTGAGATACCATGAACAGCTACCATGACCTCCCGTGGTATGTTTGTAGTCTGGTAGAAGACAACTCCGTTGAACTAGTTGTTCTTTTGTTCAGTAAAATGCAAAACAAGATTAGGGCAAGATTTCCTATTTTTCTTTCCTCAAAACACATTAAACTATTTTGGCAGACAGGATGAAAGGAGAAACCTGAGGCTCCTCCATTTCTAGTGATGTATCCTGAGCTTCTCAAGAAAAGCAAGTCTGACTCCACACACACATGTGCCTGCCTTCTCCCTGTTGCACGAGGTTGGGTGGTAGAGCGTGTTAATTTGTTAGGTGTTACTGAAAGATAGAATGTTATTAGCACTCTTTTTTATTTGGAATATACTTTGTTTTGGGTCCAGTGGGGGCAGTTAATCTCTTGGGATGGTTTGGAAAGCTTCATTATATTCATTGAGAAAAAATGTGTAAGTTATTCTAAAAATAATCATGAAATTTACTATATTTAATTTGCTAGCCCAAATGCTTCTCAAGTCAGTAGTGACCAAGGATTTCTAGCATTAATGAACAATTACCATAGTGCTGAAATCAACACAAGATTTAGCCTTAAAAGTCTTATTGTTATTGGTGCTAAAAGAGGTCAAAAACATCAGTAGCCCGGAAAGCATAAAATATACTCTCTTTTGATGAAATGATCTCTTTAAATTAGAGTTTATCTATTTTAACAGTATAATGTAAAGGAACTTGCTTCATCACTGTTACTTTCTGGCCTAGAGTCAGAAACATTTTGTATTGTGGCTTGTCCTGTACCTTTTATCAAGAGTAAGCCCATGTTTTTGTTTAAAAACAAACAAACCTTGCATAATCTCTCATGTTTAGCCCTTCTAGTAATTATCTGTTGCTTAGAATCAGTGTCAGCCAACCAAGTTCAGACAGCAAAAAGAAGAAAAAAGTGTTTGATCTTCAGTGATGTGATTTAGAAGACTGTGTGCATGGAAGGTACAGCTATGCACATACAGAGAACATATTTATCTAATTTGACTGCTAGTGATTTAATTAATGTTTGTCAAGCACTTTGAACATGAAAAGAACTATCTGAAAGCTGAGAGCTATTACTCATAATCATTTTTCCTATTTGTTGAACTAAAATTAACATACAAATGTGATACTCTTATGGTATCTTTGAGAGAGATGCTCCTATTCTGACAAACTCCTTGTACCATACTTTAAGAAAGTCTCATTAAAACTTCAATGGTCTGGTTCCTGAAAGTTAGGTTTCAAGCTGGTTGGGTATCATCTGTCAGTAGAATTTGAAACATACAGGCTAAATAACATGACAGCTTGGGGGAGTGTATGCACCTGTTTATTGAGAAGACGTTAACAGGGGCAAATCTAAAATAAGAATGCATACCACAACCTGATTTTCAAGAAGTTTCTGTGCATGTCTACACTTAAAATTACCCATATTAACATCTAATTTTTTCCTTCTGATTTTTGCTTCAAAGAATAATTACTAAGTCACAACACTTTCTAGCTGAGAGGAAAGGAAAAAGGAAAAGACCTTATTTTAAAGCTTAGCGGAGAAGCAAACTTGGCATTTTCCAGTATTGGTTTTACTGTAAGTCAAGTACAAGAATGACTGGCAAAAGAAGAAGAAAACCCAAGGAGGAAATAGAGTCTGGACAAAGGCCCTGATCTGACATTATTTTCTAAATAAAGGTTTTAGCAACATCGCATTCATACCTACAAAGGTTTGGTGGGGGATCTGTCCCTCATCCAAGTACTAGAGGGCAGAATGGACTTCCTCGAGGAATAGAAAGAATAACTCAAAAAAGCACTGACCTTCTCACTATGGTCAGCCTGCTATGACTTGCTTTTGAATTTTAGTTTCATTCACATTCATTTACATTCTGGTCCCCCAGAGAGAATTGTTACTTGCATCTCAATGCAGAAACTTCTTTCCATGTATACCATGCAACACACATACATTGACAGAAAAACCCTATTTAAAGCACTTACTCCTACTAAACTGAACTTTACATATGGCCTGGAAACTTGCCTTCACATCAAGTTATCTGATGGTTTTACATTTAACAAAGTTTGAGGAAGACTTTTAAAAGAGTATTGTCTCTTCAAACCATTCTTAGCTCAGATCTTACTCACAGTAAGCAGATATAGCAGGGACAGTAGTGTTCACCAAACACTATGTGGCTTTCCAAACAATTTCCACCCTCTCGTGCAATTAGGTTAAAGCTACATAACTAGTACTAACAAATGAGTCTCAGGAAAAGTAAGTTGTGTCATTTCTAGTCCTAGATTTTTTTTTTTTTTTTTTTTTTTTTTTTTTTTTTGTACCAGGGATCGAACTCACAACCTCACGCCTGTCAGGCAGGCACTTATGCCACTGAACTAAATCCCTATTTTTTGAGACAGGGTCTCACTACGCAGTTCAGGCTGGCCTTGAACTCACTTTGTAGCCCAGGCTGGTCTCAAACTCACAATGATCCTCCTGCCTCAGCTTCCTAAGTGCTGGGATCAAAGGCATGTGCCACCACGCCCGGCTTGGTCCTAGATTCTCAAGAGCACTTTCTTCCCTCTGTGGCCCAAGAAGTCCCAGTTTCCAACTAGTGTAGCTATAAGAATGAAGCAAGTCTGAATCCCTGGGAACTGGTCTTAATGGCAAGTAGACCCTCAAGAGACTTCTTATGAGTGAGAAGTAAATCTTTAAAAATGTAAGAACTGACCAATATGGTGTTGTTAACTACACCAGCATTGTGTAGCCTATCCCAACAAACACATCCTGATGTAGATATTCCTCTTTCACAGTGGAAAAAACAGTTTTTTAACATTTGGATCTTAGGCAGCAGGGAAATAGTGACATAAAAATGTGCAGTTTACAGAATAGATTAAGTAAAAGTGGATGAATAAAAATCACAAATAGTATGTTGTATGGTAGAAAAAAATGCTTCTTATGTCGCTCAGTTCTGAATTTACTTTGTAATCATCCTTTAAATTAAAAACGTTAATGAGGCTGGGTGTGGTGGCACACATCTGTAATCCCAACACTCGGGAAGCTGAGGCAAGATTGTTGTGGTTTGAGACCAGCCTGGGCTACAAAGTGAGTTCAAGGTCAACCTGAACTGCATAGTGAGACCCTGTCTCAAGAAGACCAAAACAAAACAAAACAAAAACACAAATTAATGAAATCCTTAGCCAACTATATGCCTAAGAGGAAAAACAAAAAAATTTCCCCTTGCCGTGCCTACATTTTTTCTTTGCCCTAGTCACAAATCATTTAATATGTTTTCCATACTCTCAGAGGAATGTGGTTCCTATAGCTACTACCAGTCAGAAGTGAATTGATTACGTTTGTAGTTGTTACTTAAAGTTCATCCCTTAAGTGAATCTACTAAATATCTATGACATTGACCACTTATGTTGCTAATCCATTATTACACAGACATATGCAGTGCTGAAACAAAAATATTTCCTCTCCTGTATGTTCATTATTCTATCTTATACACGTGGGCATAGTACTTATGGGCAGGGTAAATCACCCAACTAGGGTGAAGGAACAGAGTAATGGAAGAACAACTTGCATAGAGGCTGAATACTTGGCAGGAATGTCTCTGATTCATACTATTTTTTGATCTATCGCCAAAGTATTCCCTCTGACAGCAGAAAGGAAAGTTCAAAATCACTGAATGATACATATGCACATAAAGAAAGGACAGGGAAAATCATCCTTTCATGGGTTCCCAAGCACAGCAGAGATTCTTTTGTCAGGAACTATGCTCATATTTACCAGTCTTATAGCTGCCTCGAAAAAAAAAGAATTTTTTTTTTAAACAGGATGGGGGAAAATGAGCTAGTTAGAGTTTGCTTTCCCTTCATTCACAGACCAATACAGGAAAGAAAGTCATGTACTGTTTTCTTTTTCCTGTTGGTTTTTCAATAATTCACTGAACAAATCCATAAACATTCCTGAAGTTGAGTAGAAGAATCGTATGAAATAGACACATTGAAATCTTTTTCAGTTCTATTTAATGTTTGTTTGTCGCCATTTTGAAATTAGGTCATGCTGCTTTTGTCCTATAGATAAGAAGTTATGATCTAAGAAAACTTTTCAAAAGGGAAGCTGATCTTGATATTATCAACTTCCCTCTTTTCTTTTAGCAGAATATTTGAGAAAATGCCAATTGGTGTCGCCTATCATCAGAACTTTTCAAGATCCCATTGCTTTTGAAAACTAACTTACTCTCTTGAACAGATAATATTATATGTTATATCACATTCCCTTCTGAGTAGTTCATATCTACATTTGTCTCTGCATACTAAAATAGTAAGGCCATGTGAAATGTTTGAGACAAAATGACACACTAACTAACATACTGTTAGATGTTGGTGGGGCCGGGGGAAGCAAGAAGGGTATTGGTATAAACGCTAGCAACCATATTCTTTTCCAATGAGTGTTAACCAGAGTGCCATTTTTGTACAGACTGTCACTGGTTGGTTTTGTAATTAGAAGATTCACTCTAAAATGAAAGTCTGAAGTTGATGAGGCAGAACCAGCTACGTTTTAAGGGGAAATTCTTATTAGTACAAAATATTGGAGGATAAACAAAATCAATTTTTATAGGAAGATTAACCAAATTGTTCATTATTGTACTAAACGTTGCAAAAATGGAGAGGATGTACTGTAGTATAGACGATATTAGCCATATCCAAACAAGAAAATGAAGTACTATAGTCTAATTTGTGTGCAATAGTAGTTCATATTAGCATTCTCATAGTTTGGGTGGTGACTCATTTTATTGTATGTGACCTTTGTTGTTTACGATTGGCTGCAATTAGAAAGTAGAAGCAATAAAAATAAAATAGGATTTTACCAAGCTAGCTTTGAGTTTTTAAAAACACTTAAACATTGAGGGTAAAGCAAAAGGCTGCTAGTGTCAGATAATGAAGTACCTTTATCTTTACAATAGGTTTGAATACTTGAAAAGTAATGTTTCAAGGACATTTAGTAAGATACTTTTTGGTGTGACTTAAGTCTGATAAATGTTTGTTTTCAATCTTTTAAAGTAAAAGAAACATTGCCATTACCCTCTTCCCCCAAACACTTCCCTTGCTTTGATTACATTTATCGCATCATTCTTACCAGCTGGTGAAGCAGTTCTGGAAGCCTGCCTTCATGAATGTCTTTAGTTGCAATGTATTTTTGCCTCAATGTCCTGAATCAGTTCAAAATGCTTACCTCTCATGGCCATTTTGACTTTGGGGATGAGCCAGAAGTCACATGGTGCCAGATCCACTAAATAATCAGATGAGGATACAACGCTTTTGACAGAAAATGCAGTTAAGGTTTGATTAATGAGGTGCGATGAAACACACTGTGAATGTTTACATTAAAAAATGTGTTACATTGCCATTAATCCCCCTCAAAATATTAAAAATATATCCCTCACTTTGAACACACTTTCCCCATTATTTTTGGCATCTTTTACTGTATTTTTTAAAAGAATCTAATATTCACTGTATTTTTTTAAATCACCCCTTGTATCATTTTAACATTTAAAAGATTGAGCAGACATCAAGTTAGTTAAGCACAGGCTTTTCCCTTTTTATTTTGCATTTCTGCCATTTGGTTTTCCTTTAAGTATAGATGGCCATGTTAGAGGAAGGATAAATTTCAAAGAAAGAGTTTAATAAGTAATTTACTTTTTATTTTGCATTTCTGCCATTTGGTTTTCCTTTAAGTATAGATGGCCATGTTAGAGGAAGGATAAATTTCAAAGAAAGAGTTTAATAAGTAATTTACTGACAGCAGGTCAGCACTAATAAGCAAATTTCAGGTAAATCACAAGACTGAATAGTTTACAAAAGATGAACAAAAATCACTGCCCAAAGATTCAATTTCCAAGAAATTTTTAAAATAAGTAACAATCTAAATACAATGCAAGACTATTCTTACATGGAAGAATCTACTTCTTAAATGAGTTTCACTAGGTATGTTTAAACTTTTTATTTTGAAAATCCCCAAATATACACAAAAGTAGAGAGATTGTTACCACTAGAAGTGGTCCTCATGAAGTTATCAACACATTTGCAATACTTGTTTTAAGTTTTATCCCTTCTTTGATGATGTTATCATTGAAATACGGTTAAAGAGAATCCTAATGTCAACTCTAAATACAACAGTATGCATCAAACATCAAAAAAGAATCTTTTTATGTAATCTTGATATAATTCTATGTATGTTTCAAATGTCTACTTTTATAATCCTTAAGTCATTGTTAGTAATTAATATTTTCAGTTAGATTTTTATTTCTGCAATGCCACTTCCTCTTTTATAGTCCTATTAGCAAAAGAAATTCTTCTTTTGAGGGAATGGCTAGGATTGAATTCAGGGCCTCAAGCATGATTTGCATACATTCTACCTCCAATCTACACTCCAGCTTTTAATTTTTTTTTCTTTTTTGAAATAATTTTTTACTATGCTGCTCAGACTGGCCTCAAATTCCTGGATTTGAACTCCTTTATTCAAAGAGTCCTCCCAGCCTGGTGTGGTGGCGCACACCTGAAATACCAGCATTCAGGAGGCTGAGGCAGGAGGATCATTGCAAGCTTCAGACCAGCCTGGGCTACAAAGTGAGCTTAAGGCCAACCTGAACTGCATAGTGAAACCCTGTCCCAAAAAGTTAAATTAAAAAAAAAAAAAAAAAAAGAGTCCTCCTACTATAGCATCCTAAGTAACTGAGACTGTAAGCCTGTGCCGCCAGGCTCAGCCTCCCTATTCTTTTCCCTCACATGGTGAGTTATTCAGAATCTTAATGATATTTCTGAATTCTGCATTTCAATTGACATGACACAAGAAAATTAAGTTTAAATTTTGCTCAAATTTCAGTTTAATAGAGTATAAAAACACTGTTATTTATTTATTTATTTATTTATTTTGGTACTAGGGATCAAACTCACAACCTCACGCCTGCCAGGCAGGCACTTACGCCACTGAGCTAAAACCCCTACCCTATTTTTTGAGACAGGGTCTCATTATATAGTTCAGGCTGGCCTTGAACTCACTTTGCAGCCAGGCTGATCTCAAACTCACAATGATCCGCCTGCCTCAGCTTCTGGAGTGCTGAGATTAAAGGTATGTGCCACCACACCCACCTTACTGTCTTTTATTTTAAAAAAAATGATTCCATAATCTAGTTATGATGCCATTTAGTAATCTACTGGGCAATTTGTAGGATCTTTCTCCTGGAATCCTTTACAAACATAGACCACCAATTTTGGCTGAATAAAACCAGTAAACAAATACTTAAAACTTAAAAAATAAATGACTGGAAAGAAAAGATTAAACCATATCTTGAAAATGGAGAGGATTCGGATATGCTAGAGCAAGAGTTTTATAAAGCAGAAACCCATGGGCTGCATTGTCAGAGTACTGACACTGGGCTCAATCTGTTCTCTGTGTTTTCCACCTTTGTACCTCTTTGCTCTTCTCAGAGTCTGTGTCTCATGCTTATCCTTTGGCCAAGGGCAGCCCCACCAAAGGCAGCCCCACCAATGCCACCACAATGAAGTAGAAGTTGTTTCCTAAATAAAGATCAGATATTGTTATAGTTTGTGTCTGGCTGTCTCCCCAAAGCCTCATGTGGTCATGAGGGGTTAACCTTCCAAAGGCAGTTGAATCTAGAGTTTGTGAACATAAATCCTCCCTTAATCTCAACCTCAGGCAAAGTCTCTGGACATGAGCACAATGCAAACAGACTTAAGCCATAACACATCATCTGGAAAGGAAGGAAATAGGTGCTCCTCCCTTTTTGCTCTTCTTGCTTTTGCTGTTTTCTGTCACCATGAACTGTTGCCCTCTGCCATGTGCCACTCTGCCTTGGGACCAACTGATTATGGAAGCCTCCACAAACTGTGAGCTAAATAAACCTTTCCTTCCTTCATTTTGGACATCAGGTATTTTGTCTTAGCAACAAGAGAAAAGTAACTAAGAATTTGGTACCAGAGAAGTGGAAGATTCCTGTTACTGTACCTGACCAAGTGGGTCAAGGGCTTTTGGGAATGGCTTGTAGGAAGAGTTTGGAAAGGTTTGGAGATACAGCCTGAAAGAGTAAAGTTGGAACACTTTAGGCTGTTCTGTATGAGAGAATCTCATCAGAGTTTAGAAGACCACAAGGCTGATAGAAATCCTGCTGGTAAAGATGGGGCTCCAAAGGTTTCTGCTGGGAAGAAGGGTTGCATTGCCTGTTGGACTTCAGACAATGTGTGTTATGGCTTGGCAAAAAGTTTGTCTGTATTGTGCACATGTCCAGAGACTTTGCCTGAGACTGAGATTAAGGGCAGAGGATAATTAATCTGGCAGAAGAAATTTTAAGGCAGTGAATGTTGAGGTGGTGACATGGCTATTGTTGGGGGTTTTAGCCAGATTTATGTTATAAATCAAGAGCAAAGAGCCCAGCAACATGATGAAAAATGTGAGTTTGGCCAGAAAAAAAAAAAAAACTCCAGTAGAACCATGAACAGCAAAAATAGAGCTGAGAAGATCTCAATTGCTAAGAAGCAATGGGAGAATACAAAAGATGGCCTGAGGGCATCACAAGAAGCAGCAATTTTCCACCCTTTGCATCCTCAAAACTGCAAAAGTGAAAGGCTTTGCTTTAAAGAGAAACCTGCACAGCACCATGTTCCAGAATGGCGGCTCCCACACTATGTTAGAGAACAATGGCAGTGGCCACACCAGGTTCCAGAATGGCAGCAGTCTACAGAATTTGTTCCTTGAATTGAGTTCAGAGTGCCAAGTGATTTAGGCACTTGACCCCTGCAGCCAAGAGAGAAGAAAACCTGGCTACTGCTCTAGTGGGCAGCAGACCTCAGCATCATCCACATGCTGCTGGTTTTAGGTGCACACTGAATGAAGAGTTCTGAAGTTAGAAAGGCTTCCACTCGGATTTCAGAAGAAGGCCTCAGAGGCCAAGCAGTGTGCCCCTGAGAGGGCAATGCATAAAGCTGTGAGTGTGAAGCCAAAGGTGCAGTGGAGACCCCAGCAGTTTGGAGAAGCCAGAAATGTGGGTCATCTGAGGCAACCTGCAAGGAGCAAGCAAAGCAGGCCCAAGAGAGAAGCCATGGGAGCTACAACCACTAGAAGTTCCATAGGGGCAGAGCCACCACAAACCCTTTGGAGCTCACAACTTGCCACACAGTGCTCCAGATGTTCCACGTGGAACTCCAGGACTTAATGTTTGCCCAGCTGGATTTTGGACTTGCTTTGGTCCCATTCCTTTGTATTCCTCTGTTTGTAACTTTTGGAATGGAAATGTTTATTTTGCATCACTGAATCTTGGAAGTGTTTAACTTTCTTTTCATTTGTACATGAACTCATAGCTAAGAGTTTGCCTTTGATCTCGAAGGAGACTTGGGACTTGGACTTTTCAACAATGCTGAAACTATTAGGACATTGGCAATTCTTGCAGATGGACTAATGCCTTTTGCATAAAGTGATGTGCATGAGTCTTTGGGGGGCCAAGGGAGAAATGTTATGGCTTGTGTCTGGCTGTCCCCCCAAAGCCTCATATGGTCATGGTGTGGGGAGAGCCTTTCAAAGGTGGCTGAATTTAGAGTTTGTTATTGGTTCATTGGCTAGTGCTGGTACTGGTAGTGTGAGCACTGCACCCACCTGGGTGGCGGTAGCCTACATAAGGGTATTTACATCAAAAGAGTGGAGAATGAATACCTCTTAGGCAGATTCAATAGTAGGGCAAGATAAGAATGTCAAGTTTATCCTTGCTTCCATCAGTGACTCTCTATTCATCAGATCTTGTCAGTGGTTCACTGAAAACCCAACTTTCTCACCAGCTGTAGCTTTTTCTCTTTTCCATATCTAGGTATTACTATTAAGAACTGTTATTCTTACTGGATCCCCTTTCTGATTACCTCCTTCATCATAAAGTGTTCCTCATACCTACAATGTCCAAGCTGCCAGATTGATGAGTTTTGTGCATGAAATATCATCCTGCTGTCTTTTTTAACTGCTAAAAGGCTGGAATACACTCTATTTTACAACTCTCCATTTCCTTCTTGGATCTCACTTTTGCTCATTTATCAACTTTCTTTCCAGATCATTGTTTTAATAAATAATATTAATGTCAATGCCTGGGTCATTTCTTCTGCCTTTACTACCAGAACAACCCTCTTCCATACATATATTTCCCCTACACCAAATTTGCACATCAATTTTGTTAATGCCTACTGTAGCACTAAGAAGGCATACAGTGAATGTTGCGATTTAATTGGGTGGGATTTAATTGGGCTGTGGGAAAATTAATACTCTAGGAACTAGCCATTTAATGAAAGAGGTAATTGGTCTGAGTGATATGACATTTTTTCTTTAAGGAAAATGTTATTATCAACATATAAGAGAATAAAAAGAAGTGACGTTGTTTATGCATCATTTGTACTTCTCAGTTAGCTAGTTTCTCTTATCTGAGAAATCTATTTGGAGAAAAACTCTTACACACCAGTTTCTCCACCATGTGTAACACTTGGCAGTGATCCCACCTTGGTTCATAAGAGCTATAGTAATATTTTATATGAATATGAGTTGATATTTATGCAGAGATTTTACTAGTCAGAAAGTCCTACTCAGGTATTAAAAGCTAAGAAAGAACCAGTTGCTAAGGTAGATGTTCTACAGAGAACAAAGGAAATTATAAAGTTAGAAATGCCATATTAGGTCCAAAAATTTAGAATAATAATCTTACCTTATGACTATGTCTGTCCCACACTGTAACCACATATAAAAGCTTCAAGCAAGCCTTCTTCCACCTGATCCAGTTGTTTCCCGTTGGAGTTCCCACATCTCCTCAGACAAACCTTAACTCCCATTTATTCACTTGCCATAAAGTCCAGACTGGGCCTGGTTATTAACCTCCTTTATCAGTGTTCAGTGAGTCAACATCAAACATCTAATTGTATACGAGGTCAACTGTGTTTCTCTCCAGTTCTCTCAAGTTCTCTAGTCTACCATACTCTCAGAGTGGGGATAAAGTTTGGTTCAGAAGGGTGGGCACGAGGAGGAGGCTCCGAGAAAAACAGCAGCCCTTAGTAAATTTACTTAATCTACCCCTTAAACTAGTCTCAGAGTGAAAAAGATACATCTAAAGAAA
The DNA here is from genome assembly GCA_004363535.1 of Dasyprocta punctata. Lineage (NCBI taxonomy): Eukaryota > Metazoa > Chordata > Mammalia > Rodentia > Dasyproctidae > Dasyprocta > Dasyprocta punctata. The sequence continues at coordinate 53,937 of RJWM01008846.1, forward strand.
CAAAAGTGAGTGTTAGTTGGTGAGTAATTACCTTCTGTTTAAACTCAGTACAGAAGTCACTTAATAATGTTAAGTTTTGCAGTATTGTCTTGGTTCTCTGGCTTCTTCACTTTTTCCTTTGCTGGCAGTCTTTCTTCTATCCATATACCTTCCATTCCATATATGAAAACTGTCTTTGGGGTTTAGTCCCTATTCTTTTTTGCTCAGTACTTCCCACACATAAGCATTCTATTTAATTGATCTCAGCTGCCTATCATATCCGTGAGAATCTACTTTCCCCATTTAAAAAAAATGGCTTGCCATTATCTAAGTCTTAGTTTAGGATTTCATCATTTATTTTCTAGCTTATTGGAATGATCTTCTAACTTCTTCCTTCCAACAGTTGGGCCACTACTGTATCATTTTTCCAGAAAAATCTTTCCAGCATGCAAATCTGCTTATATCTTTGCTGTAACGAAGCTATTTCAGTTCTACAGTAAGTATCCATGGTATAGTCTCTGTCTCTACCTTCCCAACTCCAGCATGAACTTGAATCCCAGCTCATAACAAATAACTTACTAAATAACTTTCTTTACTGTGTTTCCTCTTGGATTATTCTGGACCTTTGACTATGTAGCTCCTCATGTTGGCTCCCTTGTCTCCCAGGTAACATTAATTCATTCCTCTGACAACACCAAGACTCTCTCCTCTGGAAAGGCTTCTGTGATTTCACCAGACTGCACAGTGCTTTCAGAGTAACTCATCTGTATTTCTATTATAATGCTATATTGCTGTATCTGTCTCCATTTTTCTCATTGCAGTGGAAGCCACTCAAATAAAGAAACTGTATGATTTCTTCATTTTAGTATTCTTGATAGCTAGCATGGAACTTGGAGTACTGTGGGGCATTATTGTTTAAATTAGTGAATGAGAATATGATGAAGGAAAGCTATTCTACAAGTATAAAAATTCATTAAGACTGAGCATACAAAAAACAGAGTCCTAGTATGGACTTCTTTGTTTGCAAATCACATAAATGCAACTTAAATTAGCTCAGGATAAAGGAGGATTTATTGGAAAGACACTGGAATATCTCAGGTAATTGAAAAAAGAACTCATTAACAGAACAGTGAAAAAAATTCTGGAAAGTAGTTCAGTCTGCAGGATACCTCAACCATTTATTTGTGTATCGGTGTGTCTCTGGCCATCTCTGTTTTCTCTCCCTGTAAAGTTTTTTTCTGGTTTGGTAGTTCTTACCACTAGCTACACACTAAAATCACCTGAGGGAGTTCTAAAAAAATATTGATATGTAGGGCCATGCCAGAGCAAGTTGATTAGAACTTCTGGGGATTGGTGCCAGGGTATGTTTTTATAGGTTCCCAAGGTGATTCTAATGTGCAGCGAAGGGACAGATCTGCCATTTCTTGTGTTAGGAGACAGGGAAGCCTGCATTTCAGATCTCATTCCCACAGCCTCTCCCTCAGGGCAAAAGCAGACTCACTGTTAGGTCTCTTCTAAAAAATTCTCCAGGAAGGAATCTTTTGGGGTTGGGCTGTGTCTAGAAGCTGTCCAAGGAGCCATCAGTAAAGGTCAAGTGTGTAGGAGTCATATTAAATATGGCAAATTAGGGTGACCAGTAGGCTAGAGTGTGTACCATTTGAAACAGTAATCATTCTGAAGATCGAACATAGTGTTTCTAGAAGGAGAGAGGTGAAACTACAAAACAGTATGTAATCCATGAGCAATGGAATCATATTTACAACACAATTTAAAGTTCATTGGGCAATAAATATTTGCTTGTTGTATAAATAAATAATAATACCTTGTGAATTATATAGTTAGTATGTGTACCTTAGAATTTAGATATAAATAATAAACATTTAGCATAAATGATGGAATTAGTATTACTATGACCTGATCCTACTGTTTCTAAAAAGTATCTTTAAGTAATGTCAGTGTTGCGAAGTTTTGTTTGCTTGCTTGTTTAATGTTAGTTCAGTTTAGTCTTCTTTATGCACAGAAATAAACACAAGCCTAATTTTACCATATGATTCAAAGTGCCTAGTTCCAGGCCAAGAGAGAAAACAGAGGTTGCAGAATAAGAGTGAACTCTGAACTCTAGTATTTGGGCATCTTGGAAGTCACTGGAATTGAGAGGAGGGGAAAGACATTTCTAGTTCTGTTCAGGCAGTGAAACAAAAAGTAAGGACAAGCTTGAGGAAAGGAATTTGCCAGCAGGCAGATCTATACTTGGGTAGAGAAGGTGCCACATTCCAGGGCTGATATTAGAAAAAGCCAGAGGTGTCTAGACACTCCTGTCTGCTCCTAAAAACCTCTCTATGGAGTAGGGAATTGAGAACTGTCTGGAAGGGAGACAACAGTATACATTACCTCTTACGACTTCTTCAATATTTCATTTTACATTCAAAAACTTAAATATAAATAACAAGGAAGTTGTGAACAGTGGCTTTTCTAGGAAAAAGAATTGGAAAAGATTCATTTTAGCTTTGTTTATCTGTATATTTTTATTGTATAATGGTTGGTGTCATGAACCTTTATTCCACTAAAATGTAAAGAAAAGTTTTTAAACTAAAAATACATTATAACACAAGGGGCAGTGTATAAAAATTTTATACATCTTAGAAGTTAGAGAAATTATTTCTTATTTTTAAAATCTGATATAGTTATCTTGACATAATAAAGTACACTGATTCTGTACTAGAAGAATGTAGAGAGCTAATACTGGATACAGTTTTGAGCATTTTTTCTAGAAGAACCCAAGCCTTTACAAGAAAAGGGCATGTGAACTGAGAGAGGACTGTAGTGGGAGAAGTCTGGAGGTGGAATTTCAGCTTGTACATCTTTGTTTTTCGTGAAGCAGGCAGAATAGCCCTTGTTACCTTCAAACTTGTTCTGAAAAATAAAAGCTGTTTAGGTATTTCATGCAGTTTACAGGAAACACTGAATTTCAGTCCCCTGTGGAGAATTCCCTGGGGATAAAAGCAAAACTTTCTCAGTAAAAGACTGGCACCATGTTAGGAATTTATTCCTGCCTCTTTTCCTATGGATCTCTCCTGGACCCAAGGCCCCCGGTAAGGTAGACTATTATTATTTGTACTGTAATGCAGAGCTACTGTGGGAATTTAAATTCTACTGTGTGTTTTAAAAATGATTATAAAAAGGCATTCAGGTACAGCAGGGCTTGTGCTTCTTTTATAAAAGTTTAAGCAAATAAGCAAACAAATGACTGGCCTGTTGTTATTTAACTTGAGTCCCCAAGGCCCAATACTTCCTTTGGATACACATATATGAGATCCTCAGCTTCATGGAGTCATGACTCACTGCTGAGGGCAAAATTTTAGCCCTTTGAATTCCTGCAAAAGGGCTTTCAGGAAACACACATGTGTGTGCGCACACACACACACACACACACATAGGGCAGGGGGAATCTTGAGTTTTATTCAAGGCCAAGTTACTGAAGGCTGTAATTCTTTATATCTGCTCAGTCTTCCAGCCCAAGAAGGTGTTTCTTGTCCATCTCCACCAACGTGGAAACCATATTGCTACAAGTTTCACATCTGAAAAGCAGATGATTTAGCAAACACCTTCCCACAGATATTTTTAAGGTGCTTGTCTAGTTCATGAGTAAAGTTTTCTTTCCAACTGCTCTCCTTTTTGTCAGAGTGCCAGTTTCGCTTCTAGCATTGTTCTGCTTAGGTTGCTGGGAGGCAAAGGATAGGCAGAGAAAATACAGTTCTGCAGAGGAAGGAAGGGTCAGGGGCAAGGAAGACCTAGGGAGCTGAGTTTGGGGAGGGGACAGATGTAGAAAACCTGGAGGAAAACAGTGAAATGAGATATAAAACAAGAACATTCAAGAGAAGGGATTAGAGAGATAAGGAGTTCAAGGAAGAAATATGAATACAGAAAAACAACAATGAGAGAATAACCAGAGTAAATACCAACAGGGAAAGCATTCTCCTTTTAATTTAGAAAAAGTTGTCACACATTGTATATATTATCCAATTCATACATTGTACCTCATATATTTGTACAATTGAAATAATGCTATGGTCTAGGGATGGAGCTCAGTGGTAGAGCACTTTCTTAGCATGTACAAGGTCCTGGGTTCAATTCCCAACACCACAATAAATAAATAAATAAATAAATAAATAAATAAATAACACATTCCCTCATAGCCTTCAAAACATTTTTAAAAGAGGTGTCATTATACCTGCCTTTCCCCCAAATTTTCCTTGAGCAACTTTTAATAACTTTTATTTGGCAATGTTATAAAATGTCAGCAAATACACATTAGCTTCATTTTTCTCCAGACCAAAATTGAAGCAATATCTTATTTACTATGTTTGTTGTAATTGCATAATGAAGGGGTTAGTAAATAAAAAAAATTTAAAAATTAATTTCCTTTGAACACCAACTACAACTAAATCTATAGCCTTATGAAAGTATATTACTTTTTATTTATTAAATTTTCAAGAGTTAGACACTATGATATTTTGGTTTTTTGTACTGAGAATTGAACTCAGGACCTTGTGCTTGCCAGGCAGGCACTGTGCCACTGAGCTATATCCCTGGTCAAGCACTATGGTTTTAAAACAGTTTTGGTTCAAAGTAACCCCATCAAAACATGACTTGTTTATACATTCATTCAACCAATATTCATTCTATGTTCTTAAGTACTTGAAATACAAAATACAAAAAGACATCATGAGGTTTATAATTTGTTAGGAAGAGAAAAATTAATCAGTGATCTTGAGCCACACATTAGCAAATGGAGGAGATGATGCTTGAGAAAGATGTGTAAGAACGGCAAAAGTTGGTGTAAGAAAGAAAGAAGGAAAGAAAGAAAGAAAGAAAGAAAGAAAGAAAGAAAGAAAGAAAGGTAGAAGATGACAAAGGTATTGCAAGAAAAAACTGAGTAAAGTAGAAAAGTGGCAGGAGATGAGAGTATGAAACAGGGCAAAATTAAGAAAGGAATTTGTAGGAAAATGGGTGCACTTTGAGACCATACTGTTAAGTGAAAAGATCCGATACACAAGCTTAAATATTGCCTGGTTTCTCTTGTGTGAGAAACCCAAAATATAAACAAAGAACAAAACAAAAGATAGATGATAGGAAGTAGGGTGACAGATCTCTTTCAAATGGGACAGAGAGCCAGAAGTGGAGGAGGGGAGACAGAGGGGAAGGGGATAAAAATGTAATCAAGATGTGTTATGTACGTATGCCAACTCCTCACAAGGAATATTTTGTACAGCAAATGTGTACTAATACAAAATGATTTTTGCATTAAACAAATTATTGGAAATTGATTCTGAATTGTACATGGAATCACTGAAAACTTTAGAAATTCTGCTTATCTGAGCAGACATATGTAAGAGAGAGTCTACCTAAGCACAGGAAATTAGAATGGGCTAGACTGGAAGCAAGGAGTCCAGTTAGAAGACTTAATAATCCAGGAAGTTGCTGGTTTGCCTGGTGAGTGTCTTGGAGGATAAAAAGTCATATCCACACTTGAATACTCTAAGTGTTAAGGAACTGATTGAATATTAGGGATGAGAAATAATCAAAAGATAACTTCAAATTTTCAGGCTACGCACCTGGGTGGATGGTTGTACATTCAGCAAAATATAGAACCCCAGAGAAAAAGCAAGTTTAAGAGGAAGCCATTTGTCCAGTAAATCAAAAGAGACTAATCTGTGGATAACGGAGCCAGACGAGGATCAGCAGAAAGGAGCTTAGAGGGGAACAGAGAGATTAGTTAAGAACAGGGGAAAGTGGCATCACAAAAGGGGAGGATTTCTAGAAAGTACTTGCCAGGGTTTCTAGAAGGACAATATGGTAAATAGTGGCTCATACTACAGAGCTGTCAGGTAAGATAAGGATGGAAAATCAGCCAGTGAAATAATTGCAAAGTTGCGGACAAGGGCATGGGTTATTCTTTTAAGAAGATTCACCTATGAAAGATAAGGAACATATAAGGTAGGGAAGAGATCTATCAACATCACCAACCTTGTGTTCTTCTTTATCATCATGACTACCACTAAGATCGTGAAAGATATAAACATGTTTATATGGACAAAAGTAAGCAGAATTGTAAGGACAAAGTTTCAGGTAATGGAGAGAATGATGGATAGAACAATGTTTATGAGGATAAAGGAAGGGGTGATAAGTGTTTTGCCAATATCATGTACAACAACAGGAGGCACAATTTCATGGTGTATCTTTATGAGTTTAGCTTACTTGAATATAACTGCAGGAGATGCCATTCACAAAGACTGAAGCATAGATGGCACCTCCAGCATCATAGCACAGGTTGGCAACCCTAGAAATGGAAAGCATGCATCTAGGAGCCTCTCATTTCATCTTTATGACCTTATCTGTGTGATGTGAAAACTGCCTCTAACCCATGGAAGCTCTCAATACTGAAACCAAGGTTATTTGTAAGTGCCCACATTCCTGTGTGAATAGCAACAGATGACAAAGAAATGTAGCCAAGTATTCTGTTTTGCCCACCCAACCTTCTTCTAGTTGCCCTCTCACATATATTTTTGAGCACTTTTTGTATCCAGCTGGATGCTATGCTAGTCTTCTAGGAATGCAGAAAGGTGCTAAACAATAAGAAGATTCAAACTCATTATAGTTTTATTTGAGAGAAAAGACAAATCTTCTCAAACAAAACTATTAAAAGATACTGCCAAATAATAAGAGAGAAACAAATGTTTAAGGTTAAAGGAGTTTCATATAATTGAGAGAAAAGGAATTGCAAGATCACCTCTAGCAGTTTTCAAACTGTTTCCTAGAACTTTGGGACTTTGTGGCATGCTTCAAGAGTTCCACAAAGAAGGATGCATTCTCTGCCAATTATTGAAGGTTTAAATTGATTCAGGAGGCTCACTTGTCAATGCTTATAGTAACAAAAAATTACAAACAAATTAAATGTCTTTCAAGCAGGGTCTGTCCAAATGAGTAATGCGGCCTTCATACAATGAAATACTAAATAATTATTTTTTTAAATAAATCTATATGTGTTGTTTGGGAAAGATCTCAAAGATCTATAATTAAGTGCAAAATATAAATTGCAGAAAAATATGCATGGCATAATCCCATTTCTTTAAAAAAAGAGATATAATTCTGTGTGTGCATGTGTGTGTAGCTAGTACATATTTTAAATATTATTTTTAGAAAGACACAGAGTATTGAGAATTTTACATGTCAGTAGCGAGACTGGAAGTGGTATAGAGAACAAATGGAAAATTACTGATTTAGTCCAAACTCCTCAATCTTTTGATAGAAAACGGAGATTCAGGAATACTGTGACTTAGCCATACAGCAAGCATTAGTCAAATCCTGAAACATAAATCCTATTTTTGATTTTCTAGTTTGCTTTTCTTCATGTATCAGGAAAAGACCATTATGGACAGGAATAGTTTTTAAGAGAACTGCTTCCTTTTCACCTCTATGTTCCACAAGGCCTCCACCCTGTGTTTGTGACTGTAGACTCTCCCTCTCTCTCTCTCTGCCTCTCTCTCTCCCTCCCTCCCTCCTCCTCCCTCCTCCCTTTCTTTCTCTTTCCCTCCCTCCCTCTCCCTCCCTCCCTCTGTCTCTCTCTCCCTCCCTCCCTTTCCCTCTGTCTGTCCCTTTTTCTGTCTTTCTCTCTCAGTCTCTCTCTCCCTATCCTATACATAGCTAACTTTCCTTTCTTCTTAATATGTACACCTTCACTAATCAAGCAGCAGTATTCAAGGCATCTATTGCTTTTTGTACAAAATAGGGTTTTATCCTTCGAAGAATAGTCTGTCCTCAACTCAGGTAGTAGGGCAGACACTGGGAAGCAGGCATAATAGACATTGGTTCAGTTGAAATTCATATTGTGTTTGTCGACTTTGGAGGGTAATGGTTTCCACATTTATGAATAAGGATAATTACATGGGCCTCTCGTTTTAGTCTGGGTTACTGTGAGAATAGAATATCATTAAAGATATAAAGGTGCTAAATAGTTCCTTTACTAAGTAATTTTGCTGGAGTCAAAACGTAAACTGTGTACCTTATTAGAGTGAGAGCTGGGGCAAACTATGTACCTCAGCCTCCATAATTATTAGTTTCTTCCTTTGTTAAATGAAAAGAAGAATAACACCTAACTCCTAGAGTTATCATCTGTAATAAATGAGATGGTGACTGTAAAGTGTTTAGCTCAGTGATGGCATATGATGCACTCATAGTCAGTTGTTACTGATTTTCTTATTAGATTTTAAAAACATTGGAAGTAAGTAGATTCACTTAGTCTTCTCTCACTTTAGCAACATTAATATCATCTTAGATTCTCCTTTGATTTTCAGAAAACCAAGAAATCCATTTTTCGAGAAATAGAACTATCACTTCTATTCATTTGTGTGTGTATATATATATATATATATATATATATATATATATATATAAAGTGATCAACCACTGCATATGAGGTTCCAGGTTAGGCACTGGAGAGGGAGGGATGAGCATCATGAGGGAAGGTCCTGTGCTCATGATGCTCAGAGTCCAGTGGGCTTACCTGTCATTTTCAAACACAAGAGAAAGCACCTGTCTCAGGTAAAGCTAACAGTACTCATTGTACATATATAGAGGGTAAAGGAGAGGCAGCAGTAATTCATTCGTAGGCTGGTGAAATGAAGTAAATGATATACCTCAAGTGCTCTCTTGGGATCCTTTTACATTCTTAAAATTTAAAAATTTTTCTAACAAGCTTTTAAAATATAAGAGTTACCGTTGAATATTTTAGAAATGAAAGCAAGGGAAGTTTAAAATACTTGTTTTGAGGGCTGGTACATGGAGTACTTGCTTAGTATGGGAGAGGCTCTGGGTTTAATCCCTAGTACAACCAATAAATAAATAAGCAAGTGAACAAATAAATAAATGGATTACTTGTTAAGGTAAGTATCCTATTTCTGCCTGGCAAGAGCAAAGCCCTGAGTTCGATTTCCAGTCCCAAAAATAAAATCCTATTTTTTGAAAAGTAATTACCTAGTTAAGAATATAGAAGACAGGATAATTGCTGAGATTTTACTTAGTTTTGGAGAAAAAAAATTAAAAAAGAGCTCTTCCATGATGATGAGTAGGTTCTTAGATAAGTGGTATAAGGATGCCCATCTATACTATCTGGTTCCATCAGGCGTGAACCCATCCAGACTTCTTTGTGGCTTAAGAGTTCAAAGCCATCAGCCTTATTCTATTGTCTCTGTACTCCTTTTTTCTTTGCTTTTAAAAACTGCCTGTCCAAGGATACATAACTCAATGATCAAAGTTGTGTGTTGTACAACAGGGGAAGAACTGATTGAAAACTATGACACTTAGGGTCCCAAGTCAAAGAACTTGGAAATGCATTACTAAGAGTGATAAGGAAAGGCAATATCAGCCAGGCATGGTGGTACACGCCTATAATCCTGCTACTTAAGGCTGAGGCAAGAGGATGGTAAACATAAGACCAGCCTGGAAAACTCAGCAAGATCGTCTCAAAATACAAGACGGGAAAGTCATTCAGTGGGGATGTCATTCAGTGGTAGAACACTTCATGCTTGAGGCCCCAGGTTCATGTACCGAAAAAAGAAATAAAAAAAGCAGTAGCAAGTCAGAGAGGGTATGGGGTATGACCACTATACCATCAGGAACAGAATAATCAACTTACTGAAACTCAAATTTCATTAGAAGCAGGTCAATCACCAAGTCTAAACGAGTTGCCATCTTTCTTCTAGTCTTCTTCTACCCCAAGCAGATGTTAGCTTGCATCGCCTGAGCAAATTTCTTTCTTTCTTTTTTTTTTTTTTGTGGCACCAGTGATTGAACTCACAACTTCGCGCCTGCCTGACAGGCGCGTAAGCCACTGAGCCAAATCCCCAGCCCCAGTTTTTTGAGGTAGTGTCGCACTGTGTAGCTCAGACCGGCCTTGCGCTCCCGTTGTAGCCCAAGCCGACCTCGAACTCACAGCGCTCCGCCTACCTCAGCCTCCCGAGTGCTGGGATTAAAGGCGTGCGCCACCACGCCCGGCAGCAAATTTCATATAATTCTGCTTGTTCATTTCTCTAGACTGTAAGATATAGGTCAGTTGAGTGTTTAAGCAAGACTAAAATATCTGAAGTTAAAACACTGAAATGTGAAATACTGAAATGTGTCTTCTATATTTCCCAATGTCAATGTGCATTTTCGGACATGGTCAGCCTGCAGTCCATGGGTTGGTCATGCTTGGTTTGCCTGCCTAGGCTTCATTAAGTGAAGAAGAATTGTCTTGGATCACACAGAACTATATAATACAGTTAATGTGTATAAGAAACAAGGCCTCTTTTAAGAATTTTATACAGAGTCTCATCATTTTCTCAGTCATTAACAACAGAAAACGTGGTCATCTTTGACCCCCCCCCTCAATTTTCATCCATCTATTCTGGTGTATAACAAAAATTCAAAACCCAGAAATGTAGAAACCATGCAATGATTTTGCAGTTACTCTAATTACTGCTTTCAATTTCCCTTCTCTGTTCCTGAAAATATCTTCAACAGATCATGGAGCTTACGGTTGTTTTCTGTAGCCCAGATTAAACTCATTTTCAGCCTAGCAAGCTAGCACATCGCTGTAATCTCATGTTGAGGCACAGGGTCATAAATTTGTACCCAGCCTGGGCAAATTAGTAACTTAGTGATATCCGTCTCAAAATTTAAAGATAATTTAAAAGATTTAAATATTAAAAAAAGACCTTTGGGTGTAGCTCAGTGTGAAGGCCTTGGTTTAATTCCTAGTATGGCAAACATAAATAAGCAAATAAAAGAGACTCATTTTTACTTATTTAAATGTTTAGTCCAGGTAAAATCAAACATTCACTTTTGTTTTGTTTCCAGTTCAAAACATGGTCACCCAGTTTTACTCCAGATTTGCAGTGGTCTGAACTGAGGGGCTCTCCCTAGGACATGGGTTCCTCACTCTGGCTACCCAGATAAAATTAGGATTTCACTGACTCTTAGATTGTTATGTGTCTCCTCTACTTTCTTTTCCATGTGGAAGTGTTCACTGTTGTTATCTTGCTTTCATTACTTTGTATATTGAATGTGTAGGGGGCAAGTAACATTTATTTTATAGTTATTTGGATCAAAATGAACAACCTTCAGATCTACTAAACTATCACAAAATCTTAAAATTTGAGCCTAATTCCAGGAATGAAGAAGAAATTTGGTTTTGTCTTTTGGGGGAAAGGGTAAATAACTGCATAAAAGGGAGAGAATAATATGTGACCAAGAAAGCAGAGAGTGAAAGAATTTATTCTTGTTCATAATGTTTGCACTTATCTCTAATGGAACTTTAATCCTTCCCGGTAGGCGTCTGGCTTGTTCATGTAACATTATTTAACTAACAAAAAAAGGGCACATGATATAGATCACTTCCCAGCACAAGCTTAAAGGAACTTTCCCTTCTTCCAACCGATACCCATGGTGTCTAGGATAGTGTAGTTCCTTCAACCTGGACCCAGAGTGGAAAGAACTCGAGATGGACTCCCCGAAGACCTTCAGTTGTCATGTAAGGCATATGGTGTGAGTAAGGAATAGATTCTTGCCATCAGCGAAAGACTTGAGGATCCTTTTATTACCACAGCATATCCTAGCCCAAGTGTGCTATTAACCTTTAAACTGCTCTCTATGGCCATTCTTTCCTCTCTTTCACAACCTTTCCTACTAAAGACTACATGGTTGAGACTTGCTGGACTTTGCTTCTGACCCTGATGTTGCCATTTTTTATCTAAAATAAAAATGAACAAGTTATTTGACCTCTCATTTGTTATCCTAAAAACAAAGCAAGTGATACTACAATATTATTATTATTAGATCATTTATATCTGAATAATGTCTGCAAACATTCAATAAAAGTTAAGTTTTCAACTCAAGTTTATTTCCTTCAGGAAAGGTAGGTAGGGTCAACCATTCACTTGAATTGCTTGTTGTTCTTGTAGTTTCTCAGTAAAACTTCTGGTTTCCATTTCTTCAGAGATTTAGGAAATCTGAGTAATATTCCTAAATGCATTCTATTTCAACCTCAGTAGAAGACTTGTTATTTTTCTCATGTACCTCTGAAATCTCTATATATTCTATTTATAATTCCATAATATACCAAATTTATGGACTTTTGTATCCCTATCTCATCCTTATTCCAATATTTGCCACTTGTAAGGCTAAGGATTCTTCATTTGCTTTTATAACTGCTTAGAACCTAACACACTGTCCTATGTAACGGTTAGTGGAATAAACAAAAATTTATACTTTTTTGGATAATAAAAACAGTGAAATTATTTTTCAGGCTATCCTGAGTTGTTCCTCTGTAGTTACCTGCTCACTACTAACCACAATTGAGCCGTGTATCTGTCTTCAAGAGTTTACTTGAAAGAAGACTGACTAGTTTCCTTCACAAACCATGGCATGTGTCTGAAACAAGGCATAGAGAGCAAAAGTTCTCATGTAAAACATTTTCTCAGGGTTAGAAATATCATGTGAATATTTCTTTAAAATAAATAGAAAATTTGGAGTGGTATGTTGTCTTTGTTTTTAGCAAACTCAAGTTCCTAGCAGACTTCTGTTTGTTTGTTTTCTCTGGGAACCAAGTAGCTGTACTACACCCAACCATGTATCATTTCAGGACAATGACTCAGAAAGCAGCACAGATGCCATGGCTTACCTAGTCCCTGAAAAATGCCTACCATGCAGGAAATGAAATAAGGTTCTTGGACTCAGCAGAAATGGGGTGAGGATAAAGAGGCTGCTTTGAATTTGTGGGCTTTCCCAGACTGCTTTGGAAACGTCTCATGCAAATCCAAACAGTATCTAGGTCACAGATAGTTTTTGACCAGTAACTTCTGAATACTTTTAGTCCTCTAGTACACTTAGAGGGAGTAGGCCTATTTAAAGAAATAAAACAATTTGAGTATTTTAGATAGTTTGATACCTTCCTGCCGAGGAGAATCTTTTTCTTTTTCTTAATTGTCTGTCATTCTTGGAACCTCTTCTAAGGTCCAACATTTTATTATGCTGAACAATAAATGAAATCCAGTCATCTAGGTGTCTATAGACAACTTAGATATGCATGATCTGCTGTTCCTGAATAGCGATAGAATATATATCAAGAAACCAAGAAATAGCTTGGTAGAAGCATGAATCTTATCATTGTATTTGACAAAACATTTAGTCTGTAACTCATTCCTTTAAAAGCCTGTGAGACGGTATCTGGAAACTTTCTCTTTAGTCTTGGTTATAATACACCAAAAGTACCTAGAATTCTATGGGACATAGACTGTCAGGAAATGTCGAGTGTATCATTTAGGGAGGGAAGTGAACAAGTTTACAAGAAGACTTCAAAATGCAAATAGAGGATTTAAGAATATGCAAACTGGAAAGGATTTGAGAATGAGGGAGAATTTGAGAATAGAGAAATCAAGATGTAAAGCAAAGTTTTCATATTTACTTTGACCTCCTGGTTTGTATAATGTTCTGAAAATCAAGTTGTTAAGCTTCTGCCATGACAGAAGTTTTTGGGGGAAATCCCATAGATGACCACAGGCTAAAAATGCACAGCTAAAAGGGGAGTTTCCAAAGGAGTTGGCTTTTGTCCAAGGCCCAGGTTGTTCATCCAATACGCCCCCCACAGTAGAAGCTTGCCCTGGTCTAGCATCATCACTTTTGCATAGATACTGGGAGTCTGTACACAGAATCCTCAGGAAGGGAAATGAACTGTGAAGATATGAGCTTGACTTACTTTCAAGGGTCTCTGCATACAGTTGAAGATTACCAGCCCAGACTGAATTTGGGGCTAAACATTATGGCTTGCTCAGTCTTGGTTTCTCTGAAAACCAGTATCAACAAATGATGACAATATTGTCATGCAATACCGTTTTGTATCTTTTCATAATCTGTGATGAAGGCAACCATCTGTAGGAAGTTTTATATAAGCAATAGACATACAGAAAATGAAAAAAGAAAAAAAGCATTTCAGACTATATACATCATGGGATTTTTGACACTGAGTACTTCACTGACATTTCAGTTTTCAGCATCACACTCCAGATAAAGTGTAAAAATGTTTTATCCAGCAACAAGGACACGACAGTGGAATAAGGATGGAGTTTAGATTTTCATAGACTTGATCTGGACAATTCACTTAACCTTTTTGAATGTCCATTCTCTCTTCAAGTAAAAATGGATAATAGCAATTTTCTCTTTCACTTTTTTTTTTTTTTTTAAGGTACCAGGGATTAAACTCATGACCTTGTGCTTGCCAGGCAGATGCTTGTGCTGTTGAGCTAAATCCTCGGCCTGAAATACTGCACTCCACTTTTTTGAGGAAGGGGAGTACTGGGAATCAAACTAAGGACCTTCTATTTGCCTGACAGGTGTTTATGCCACTAAGCTATATCCCCAGCCCTTCTCCTTCACTTTTTAAGGCTGAATTATTTAGATTAGCAAACCAGATTATACCTTTGGATCATACACGTTATATGACGTATTCATATCTCCAGTTCTTGACAAAAAGTAGACATTTATTAAGTGTTTATTGAATGAATGAATGAATGAATGAATGAAAGCATATGGAAACATAGTAAATATAGGCTGGCTTGATAAATGTAAATACTCAATAAATGTTAATTTTCTATGGCTAAACTAGCAGTGAAGTTATCCTCAGAATTTATCCTGGGGCATAAACAACTCCTTTCCTCCAATCCAGAACTTAAATTTTGGCTGAGATAAGGATTAGGGGAGATACATTGCCAAATGTGGGAACTGTCATTTGTCTACTTTCAAAAGAGTAATATGGAGGGGACATGTAGAGAAGAAAGAATCAGATGATGACAAAGTACTCACATGAATTAAGCATCTTTTTTCTTCACTGAATTCTGTATTTATTCATAGGCAAAAAAGTGAATAATTTGAGTACTTATATATTCCTTTAGATGCCTAATATTATGGAGAATTTCTTCAATGTAAACATACCTCAAAATATTCCTCTGAATTAAGAAGTTATTTGCCCTGCATTTCATATGAAAAGTCTGAGTATATTATTAAGTTGAAGTCACATATGTATCATTCAATATTCTAGCAACTTATAAGTGATATAATTGAAAAATGATTTAATGATTATTTACATATGTGACCATCTCAATAATATTGTAAATAATGAACTTTTTATTGCTGAGATGGTAAAAGATTATTATAATTTAACTTATATATTTTATTTTATGGACAAAAGAAACATTGATATAAAAATAACATTTCCAATGTACATTAAGTACTACTTTGAATACCTACTTATAAATTATCAAAAATAAGAGCATAAAATGTAGCAAATAAATTACATAAGAGGAAATGAATGAATAAATTAAATTTCAGTTAAAGCTTTCTTTTTAAATAATCAGCACAGAGAAGGATAAAATAATGTCGTTTTCTTGAAGTTACTCTTTCGTCCTTGAAGACAGACTTTGTGTTAGCAATTTTAGAGTTTGCTTTTTAGCAAGTCAAGACGTCACTGGAGTATTCATAAATCTTTTTACGTGATGGAAATTTGAGTTAATTGGCATTTTAAATTCTCAATGTGATAACTCAGAACTGGCATTGATGTGTATGACTTTTTCAAGACAGACAAGCTAGGACTATAAGAATGACTTGTATACCTAGCATACACAGTTTTGTGCTCTGACTACAAAATTCAAATGTTACTGAATTCACAGATCAGTAGATCACAGATTAAATGGAAAATGGAAGTGGATTACAGGTGGAAAAACATCAGTTATTTTGACGATGGTGGTGACAAAGAAGTGATGTAATTTTCCAAATAATAGGGGATATCTTTTGTTTATGGGAAAGAAATAAGTTGTCAGTTCATATTCTTTTTTTTTTCTGTCAGTTCATATTCTTTAAGGTTCAGTTTCACAGCTTTTAAATTCAGAATTTAGAAAAATTAATCAGGAGGTGGACACACATTCTGACCTAAGAAGGGAGATTGGTGTCTTCACTTGACCTACTGGATTTTATCCTGCTCCAAGGAAGTGGCTACACATAATCCAGTGGGTTGTGACCCATACTTCTGGATCTGGAATTATTTCCATTATCCTATGCTTTTCATTTGAATGGTAGATCTTTTCGTTTGCATATACTTTATGCTTATGAATGTTAAACTGGTGCCTTCTCTCATTGACAGTGACATCAATGAAGTTTCTTAAATGAGATCTTTTAAAGTGGCTTTATCTCAATTCCTAAAGAGTCTCCAGTTTCTCACCAGGAATGGAAGTCCCTTCAAAGCTACTCTGTTCTTGTAGGGCAGTGGTAACTTCCTGAGCCTCTGTAAACCTCTTCCTGTTAGGAGCCAAGACCTGTCTTTGTTTGCCACTCCTCACTATTCTCGCACAAAACCCCTGCTTACTGCTTTCCAACCTGCCTTAAACATTACCTCAGATATTATTCGAGTGCATTCTACATTTCTCAGTCAGATCCCCTTGTTTAGGTTGATACATACAATCCCCAGTTGCTGGGTTTCCAATGGGTTCTGATTTACCCAAAGTTAGTCTTTTCCAGTGGAAAGGGCAAAGCCAGAGTGACTAATGGGGAGCTAACAAATAAATAAATAAGTAAATAAAAAAATTCCTTTGCCTTGTTTTGGGACAACTCTAAATGAGCCATCCCAGTTTCCCCCAGAGCATCATCAGTTGAAGGCTCAAATGCAAATTGTAGATCAGTTTCTCCTGCCTAATCTCACCTTCTCAGTGAACCTTGTACATACTACTCTCACATTCAGATTCTATGTCCAGGGAAGCTATTCCAAGTTAGGGAAAATTGTTCATGAATCTGTAATAATCTAATTTTGAAAAACAGTTCTGCTTGGAAACT
>RJWM01008847.1:0-70778 GCA_004363535.1 Dasyprocta punctata
CCCCCCCCCAAGCAACCTGCTGTTTCGGAGGTCTGGCTGGATTAATAGCAACCAAGGAACATCAACCAACTTTTGTTTTGTAGATTTGGCCAGGCCTCTGGGCAGCAACCCAAGCATCTCTTTATAGCAGGCAATGTAGCAAATATGGGGGATTCTCTTCTGTCTTGTCTTTTATTATTAATAAAATATTAAAAAAAAAATAAAAAGAAATCAACTGTAGAGGGAAACTGGAAAATTCACATGTACATGAATATTAAGCAGTGCACTCCTGTGTCAAGTCTTGGGTCAAAGAAGAAATCATGAGGAATTAAAAAATATCTTGAGATGTATGAAAATGAAAATGCAGCATATCAAAAGTTATAGGATGTAGGCCGGGCGTGGTGGCACATGCCTTTAATCCCAGCACTCGGGGAGACTGAGGTAGGTGGAGCATTGTGAGTTCAAGGCCAGCCTGGGCTACAACTTGAGCGCAAGGCCGGCCTGAGCTACATAGTGCAACCCTGCCTCAAAAAACCAGGGCCGGGAGTTTGGCCCAGTGCCTTAAGCGCCTGCCCTGGCAGGCACGAGGTTGTGAGTTCAATCCCTGGTGCCACCAAAAAAAAAAAAAAAAAAAAAAAAAAGATTAGAGATCAGTGAAATGGAAAAACAGAAGTAGAGAAAATCATTAAAATCAATGTTCATGCATCATTTTCTTACTGATTTAATTTTTTGTACACTTGTATCATGGGATCTTTTAATGTTTTAGCAACTTTATTGAGATGTAAGTTTCTCATTTGTATGTCTGTGTGTGTGTCTTTTTGAGGCAGGGTTTTGATGTGCAGTTCAGACTGGCCTTGAGCTCAAACTTGCAGCAGTCTGCCTCAACCTTCCAGGTGCTGGGATTATAGGTGTGTGCCACCATGTTTGGCAAGATGTACTTTTTTAAAGATGTAATTTATATTCCATAAAATCTGTTGGTTTTATGTGTGCGACTCAGTGATTGTTATGAGATCATTACCACTATTCTAGAACATTCCCATCATCTCCAAAAGATCCCTCGTGCTCATTTGCAGTTACTTCCTGTTTACTCTCCCTTTAAGACAGAAAATGGTTTTATTTCCTGTCTCTTGTGGAGTTTTATTTTCTTGAGCTGTTATGTGAATTGGGTTGTGCTACATGCTATATTTTGTGACTTATTTCTTTCACGTAACATAATGTTTTTAAGGTTTATCCATGTTACGCACATTAGTTCATTCCTTTTCATCATCACATACTCCGCTGCATGAATAGTCCACATTTTAGAAATTTGTTCAAATAGTGAACAAATATGGGTTGCTTCTGCATCTAAACAATTATAAGTAATGCTGCTGTGATCATTAATGTTCAAGTTTTTGTGTGGATAACATGCTTTCATTTCTTTGGGCAAATACATAGGAGTGAAATTTCTGGGTTTCATGGTGTATCATTAGTTAGGATTCACTGGAGGAACAGAATATAAACAGTAATGTGTCGATTTACTAATACTTCTGTTTGGAAACACTTCGGTTCACAAAAGCATTTGGCGAACTTTTGCTTCTGTTTGCAAACTGCATCAAGTGACAAACACAGCTATGGTCGTCTTCCCCACATAAACACAAACACAGCCATCTTCCCCCAAATCATAAAACAAATTAAGTTTGTAAACCAAGGCATCACTGTATATGTCATGTAGAAGATTTTCTATGTAGGCTTACAGTGGGCACCTGTGGAATCAGAGGTGGAAGAATGTAAAATGGCCATCTGCACACTGGGGAGCCAGAGGATCCAGTTGAATGTCAAAGGCCCAGAGGTCACTGCAGAGTCCCCGTGTGATACTGTGTTGGAAAATTGAAGCGTCTTGTGTTGGGAAGGAAATGGAGATGAAAGCCCAGAGACAGTGGTGAAGACTGGAGCTCCTCTGAGGACAAGGAAGAATTCCTTCTTTCCCTTTTTATTCCTGCAGGCTGCAAGCCCATTGGATGATACCGTCTACATCTGGGGTGGGCCTTGCCTCTTCCATTTACACTGTCAGTCATCCACAGACATACTCAGAGTGGTTCTTATCCAAGTATGACAGTTAATGATCACACGTGTTAAATGATGTTTAACTTTTTAAGATTACCTAGCAATTTTTCTCTCCTGATGTCTGCTCAGTTATAGATCTTACCCAGAGTTCTCTTGGACCATTCTCCCCTGAATGCCCCAACCATCCCAGCCTGCTTAGCGCTGGTGGTCCTGCTGCCCATCTTCCCAGCTGTCATCTTGGGGCCTCCCTTCACCATCAGCACAGGAGAGAGGGTAGATTTCTCTTTCATCTTGGTTTTGTCTTAGATTCTCTGCTTTCAAGTTTTCATCTTTCCTGATTGATCCATGACAAAGGAAAGTAAGAGTCAAAAGCTTTTGTTTCTTTGTGTAAATGTCTAGAATGTGTTTATTTTTCCTTTGTACATGATAAATCTGTCTAGTTGTAGAAAAATAAACTGGAAATAATTTTATCTAATTTTGAAGTTCTTCAGTTTTATAAGCTTTTAATGTTTCTGGTACCCTAATAATTCCTGATTCTCAGAACAGAACTTGTATCCTTTCTTTTGGAAATTTTGAGTAATCTATTGTGCTGGCTACTTACTGGGTCTTTTTGTTTGTTTTGTTTTTATGAGACAGGGTCGCATCACGTAGTGCAGGATGGCCTTGAACCTGCTAATGTACCCCAGACTGACGTTGAATTTGCAGGGATCCTCCTGTCTCATCCTCCTGAGTGCTGGGAATACAGTTGAAAAGTGCAGACTAGTTGTTTTGTAGAATGTCCCACCATTTGGACTTGTCTTTTTCCTTATGATTATTTTTTAATTTTTAGGTTTTTTCGTTTGGTTGGTTTTTTTTTTTTTTTTTTTTTTAAGGCAGGGTCTTGCTTTGTAGTCCAGGCTGGCCTTGCACTCACTATGTAGTCTAGGCTAGCCTGGTACTCTGGTCATTCTTCCTGCCTCTGCCTCCCAAGTGCTGGAATTACCGGCACGCATCACCATACCCACACCCAGCTCATGATTTTTTTTTTTTGTCTCTCTCTTTTTTTTTTTTTTTTTGTCTTTTTGAAACAGAGTTTCACTGTGCAGTTCACACTGGCCTGGAACTCACTTTGTAGTCCAGGCTGGCCTCGAGCTCACAGCAATCCTCCTGCCTCGACTTCCCGAGTGCTGATTTTAAATTCTCTGAACCTTCCATCCCCACCCCTTTTTTATTTTGAGACAGGATCACACTAAATTGCCCAGGCTGAACTTGAATTTGTGACCCTGTTCCCTTAAGCTACAGGACTGAGGTTACAGGAATGCTCCATCATGCCTAGTTTTTTTTTTTTTTAAAGTAGTAATACTGTGTATGTCATATCATAACAAGACACATGAGTTTTTTCAGTTATTAGTGATGTTGAGTTTGATCAGTTGGTTAAAGTACTATCTGTTGCATATCACTATAGTGAATATTTTTCTACCCTTTGAAATGAAATGTGACTTGTGAATAAGTATTGAGTAAGCTAATCCAAAGAATGGTGTTCAAGGCATCCTCTCAACACCCCTTAGCGTGTATTGATTATTTTTGTCTGAATCAATTGTAATAGTGTTATTAAAATGCCAGCTTTTGTAATTCTTACAAGTACTACATTAATAAATGATCTTTTATGAAGAGCTTTCCTCTCTCCTTTCTCTTATTTTCTGGCACTGCAAACTGCTTCAAGCTCATTTTTTACTTTTCTTACTGCAGCCCTTTCTTCAAGGAGGCCCACTTCACTTAGGAGGATGGTGTTAAGGCACCAATATCTGGCCATGAGCTGAGGCCATCATCATTGCAGTGTCTGTGGTGCTGTCAGTTTTGTGGGCCAAGCCTTTTGTTGTTGTTGTTAAATCATAAGTTCTACTGATGCCAATACCATATCCAGTTGTAGACCTTTTAAATCTGTGTCTGAGGATTTCTGTGTATTTACATTGTCAGACTGTTGCACACTGAGAGTGTATAGGCAGAGTTCTTCAGTCAGAAATCACGGGACTCTTTCATTCTTTTCTTCTGTGTCATGATGATAACATCTAAGTCAGTTTGTATTTGGTCTTAGGACTTTGACCCATTTTGTTGACTGACTTCTAATTTTTTATTGAAATAGAATTCATTTACCATAAAATTCACCCTTGTATATGGCAACATGATTTTTAGTATATTCAAAAGATTGCATAACTAATTTATTTTTGGGATTTATAAAACATAAGATTTAAAAATCGTAGTATGAAGCTGGGCGTGTGGTGCATGCCTGTAATCCCAGCACTTGGGAGGCTGAGGCAGGAGGATCATTGCGAATTCAAGACCTGCCTGGGCTACAAAGTGAGTTCAAGGCCAGCCTGAACTGCATAGTGAGATCTTGTCTTAAAAAACAGGGCTGGGGATTTAGCTCAATGGTGTAAGCGCCTGCCTAGCGGGTGCGAGGTTGTGAGTTCAATCCCCGTTACCAAAAATATATATAAAATAAAAACAAAAATAGTAGTATGAAAACATAATTGTAGAATTTCTGTTTCTATTCCTTTACATCCTAAAGATAACTAACTTCATTAATTTCTAGTTTATCCATATATGTGCACACGTCCATATATCCACACGTGTGTGTATACGGGTATATATATTTATATATATTTAAATTTCTGTTGCATAAAAAAGCATCTTACAGGCTGGGATGCAGCTCAGAATTAGGGTGTTTATGTAACATGGAGGAGACCCTTGGTTTGATCCCCAGCACCTCCAAAGACAAAAAAAGTTTCTTACTGTATATACTGTTTGCTCCTGCCATTTACATGTAGCAGCGGATAAGACATTGCCTGCTTTGTGCCATAGTCTCTTCTTGCATTCAGGAACAACTCTGGGGATACAGATTTTGAATTTAGAACTCACACGGCTGTGTTTTTGCAGTTATTTTCTGTTGGGTGATATATTGTCCATATGGGTATAAAATGGAAAAACAGAAGTGCTCATACTAATGTTTTTTTTTATTTTTTTTATTTTTATTTTTTTGTGGCACCAGGGATTGAACTCATAGCCTCACGCCTGCCAGGGCAGGCACTTAAGGCACTGAGTCAAACTCCCGGCCCTGGTTTTTTGAGGCAGGGTCACGCTATGTAGCTCAGGCCGGCCTTACACTCGCGTTGTAGCCCAAGCCAGCCTCGAACTCACAATGCTCCGCCTACCTCAGCCTCCCGAGTCTAATTTTTTTTTTTTAACTATAGCTTCAAATTTCTGGTAGAACAGAGACAGCTGACAACCACTGGGACTTGTCCCTGGCAGGTCTCAGTAAGGCATTCTTGGCTCTGGCTGAACAGGACAAGAATCACTTTATAGAACTTGAATGATGTCATAGCAGTACTGTTAGGAATTTTATGTTTTCTGGGTTTTTGATTTTAGAAATTCTCTTTTGGTAACCATGTATTATTTGACTTAACCAACATTTGATTTTTGACACAGTTCCAGACTTGCTTTGATGTAAGTTAAGTGGAGGACGGACGCCCTGACAATTTGAAGTGCTAAAGAGGGGGCTTATGTTGTCCCTTCTTTTATTTGGGGAGATGATATGCTCTTCTGGATCCTATGTGGACAGGTTTTAAATTTTTAGCAACACAAGCTAGAATCTTTCACATTTTGTCCCTCATTTGCAAATAATCACCCTTTCTTGCTGTATATCGTTTGGAAGTGACATGCTATAGACCATCCTGGCTTTTTCCTTGCTGGACTTGAGGGGCTCTGACACCCTGGCTTCCTGGTTCTTTTTTTAGAAAGGGAGATCACAAGACCAAGATGGAGTGGTGTAGGAGCAAATCAGTCCAGGCTGCTAGGTGGGCAGGCCTTAAGCCCCTCGCCTACTCTGGAGTGTGGATCCTGACACCACTAAGCTTGCTTCTTCAGCTTTCACATTTTCAGTACCAGCTCAGCCACATGTTGCTTCAGGTGCGGGTTCCCTTTCCATCTTTGGCAGCCTGGCTGTTCTTTAGTCTTGATGAGGACATCTAAAGAGAGAAAAGCTGTCTTTGAAAGCACCAAAGAGCACCCTGCCTGTGGGACCCCAGGAGCCACGTCTGTTGCTGCTTTTCAGGATTTCAGAGGCAGCCTTGGGGGTTGAGTTATGAATGGGAATTTGTCCTATACCAGTTACAGGGTTCCTGTCCAGTTGCTGCATGGAAAAGGGAGAGCATGATTTCTTACTCAAGGGCACTTCCTGTGCCTGAGACGGTACCTGGAAGTTAGAGGGAAAGGAAGAGGAGAGTTGGTTTTGGGTGTTTTCCTGAGGCCAGTGTTCTAAGGCAGGCCATATGCAAGTCAGCTCATCAGTGAAAAGCAGACTTTGTTTCCAGCTGTACACCTGTGAGCTGGCTCATAGGGAAGGGGGAAGTGTCACAGGTGGACCTAAGAAGTCTGGAAGGTTGCTAATCTTGTGCTCCGTCCCATTTCCCAGCTTTCCACAGAACAGGAAAGTCCATTATTTGACTGTCACCACCATGACCACCTTCCCCCTTTTTTTGGTGAAGGTCTGTGTCAGAGCTGGTGCATTTCCTTGGTGTGAGTTCTATAAACAAATGATTGAAGAGCTGAATGTGTTTGTTTGGGTGTGAAGAGAAACAGTTAAGAGAGGCTCACAATTGCCACCTGAGCCTCAGAGAAGCCTGCTCAGCCCAAGCATTTCCTTTGTCACCATTTGGCTTTCTGATCGCTTACTTTAAATATTTCACTCTGTCCCCACCCCCAGGCTATGGATGACTTCACTCAGTCAACATCCATATACCTGGTCTTCAGGACTGAGCAGCAATCTGTGATGTTTTCCTTTTCTTCTTTCTCTCCCTTTGCCTTAGGTTCTTTTATGAGCAGTTTGCTAGGTACTGGGTGTAGTTTGGGGAAAAGACCAAGATACAAAGTGGAATCACAAGCCTTGCTTGTTTGAAAAGACAGAAGGGGGATGTGAAATTTTAAGTGCAGTGAAATGTTTTGGCCACACTTACACTTGATACCAAGCTTGTCCCACATGTCCCCACCTTTGCTCTTTACCCAGCCCTTGAAGATGCTTCCTCTGAGATCTTCACTTTGTGCTAGTTATCTAAGACACTGGTAGCACATTGTGTATTTTAGAGTGATTTCTAATTAGTATCCAGATCCAATCACATGCCTAGAGGAGCCATGGTTTCATCTCAGTATTACCAAACCAACCAAAACGAAACAGTGTTTGGTGTGATTCCTTCCCCCGCCTTTTTTTTTTTTTTTTTTTGTGGGGGTTGGTGGTCCTGGAGGTGGAACCCAGACACTCAAGCATGCCAGGCAAGTGGTCTGCCACTGAGCTCAACTCTTAGTCCTGATATATTTCTAAGAGTTTGTGTAAGAAAAAAGGCAGGAGTCAGCCTAATTAACAGTTTATGTATTGTATCTTTTTAAACTTGTACAGTTTTCACATATTTTACATTAAATATGTTATTTTATAATGAGGAGAAAATATTATTAAATAAAAGCAATGTTAGAGTCTGTGGTCCTAGCAGAATCCAGTGGCAGGAGAATCTTTGGTGAGTGAGCTGATTGCCAGCTCTGGAGTCAGGACAGGTAGTTTTGCAAAAGGTCAACCCTTTTCACTTCTGAAGTCCTTTATAGCTGGTCTGAGAGAAGCTGTCCATAGCTAGAATGTGCCTGCTGGCAGGTAGCTTGTCTTTCTGCGTGCAGCCATACAGATTATGTTTGTTGCCCGTCTGACTCAACTTTGTCCCAGGTGCCCTTCACAGTGCATCAGGGTACATCTGTGCAGGTGGAAAGGGAGATATTGTCTCTGGCTTTCTGCTCTGTGGCCTTGGGAAAATCACCTCACTTCTCTGAGTCTGCTCCTCACCTGAGACATGAGAGAAGAGTGGTTCTTGGCTCACAAGGGGATTGGAGGGCTCCAAGAAAGTGTGCAGGACCAACCTGTGAATTATTATTAGATTATACTACATAAAACCGGGATGCTTTCCCCTCATACTCAACTTCCTGTTGACATCTTCTAACCATGCATTAGGGCCTGTGGCAACCCATGGCCCATGGCAGGCATCAGGGAGTGAGAGACAAGCATCCTGAGGCCTGGCCTGGAGACTTTTAATACCCTTGAGGTACCATCTCAGGGCTGGCCAGAGGTAGACAGGCAACTCAGTTCCAGTGACGAGTGATGAGAGGAATAGTTGCACACCACTGGTCACTCCTTCACCCTAACATGGGGACTACCAGGCCAGTGAGGGTGAGTGGAAAGACAGCCTGGAATCTGGAAAGGGCCCCTTTAGGTAGGATTCCTATGGGACTGGCACTGCAGAAGGAATGACTCACTCTTTGCTAGCAGTAGTCACTAGAAAATTCAGTAAAGCCCCTTTTCATAATAGCATTACAGTAGTGAAGACTGCCAAAATGCATTTCTAACAGGCACACCTGACATGTTTGAACTGTATGGTAATGTTTACTCTAGAATTCCAAAGAAAGGTTCCAGGGAATAAGATGACTCTCCTGCCATGTCCTGTGTGTGGTCCTTCTACCCTGAGTAGTGTGACCCTACTGACATTTAGCTTGGTAGTAACTGAAGAAGCCCCATGGTTGCTTTGTCACTGCTGCACTGGTCAGGCTCACAACACCATTTCTCCTTTTGCTTTTAGAAGTAACCAGGGAGTCGCGGCCTTACCATGGGAAGGAGACTGTGGACCTGCGACAGGGGCGAGCCAGAGGTGGTGACCCTACACACTTTCATGCGGTGAACGTGGCGCAGCCTGTCCGCTTCAGCAGTAAGTTGCAGACCTGTCCTGACTGGGACACCCACCAGAGTGAAGCCCGCCCATCTTGAGCTTTCCCAGTTCTTCTCTGCTATGGCTTGGGAGGGCTTATTTCCTAAAGTATTCCTTTAAGGTGTCAGGGGCCCTGAATAAGGCTTCATGGTACCCTTCTTTGGTTATCTGGTTCCTGAGGGTGAAGTGAGACTTCCACTTAGACTTCAAAGCCAGGCTGCTTGATTTCAAAGCACTGTCAGAACAGGGCTGGACAGCACTGGCCCTGGGAAATCCCATAGTTGAACTGTAACCTTTTATAGATAGGGAAAACAGGCTCTTGAGAATTTGGGTACAGCTAGTGACTGGGGAAGCTTTTACCTGTTTACTTTTTAAAAGCGATTGGTTAATTTGGTGAGGCTTTGTGGCACATATCTACAGTTTTAGCTATTAAGGAAGCAGAGGCAGGAGGATTGCTTGAGTCTAGGAGTTTGAGGCCAGCATGGGCAGCGTAGCAAGACCAAAAGAGGTTTAAAAAATATATACTAATAATAAAAGAAATAAAATAAAGCTGGGCACAATGGCTTATACCTGTAATCACAGCAGTTTGGGAGACTAAGGCAGGAGAGGATTATAAATTCAAGCCCTGGACAGTTTAGCATGACCCTGTCTCAAACTAAAAACAACAAAATAAAAAACTAAAAGAACTGGGATTGTGGCTCACTGTAAGGTCATGTTTAATCCCTAGTACCACGATAAGTTTAAAAAACTATAAATAAGTGTGTATATATGTATATGTGGGGCTGGGACTGCAGAGGGATTTACCAGAAAATGCAATAAAGCCCCTTTTCATAATAGCAGTACAAGAATGAAGACTGCTAAGGTGTAATTCTAACAAGCACCTGTAATCCATTTGAAATGTATGGGAATGTTTATTTTGTTTTAACTTTTGCAAGGAAAAGTTTCAGAGAATAAATGGACTCCTGCAGGTCCTATGTGTGTCTTTCTGTGCTGAATAGTGTGACACGTCTGTGTGTGTGTGCACATACATGTATATATAATGTAATGAATTACCCATGACTTTTAATACTTAAAGGAACATAATGTGAAGGACGGTTGAAAGGAAGAAATTCACAGCTGAAGTACCCTGTCCCATAGATATGCTCAGGTGATTGTGTGTTAGGTTCCATGAGCAGCTGTAGCTGGGGGAGGAAGAAGTAACACTTTTTTTTTTTTTTTTTTTGTACTGGAGATCGAACTTATGACCTTGCACTTGCCAGGCAAGTACTTGTGCCACTGAGCTAAATCCCGGCCCAAGAAAAAGTAACAGTTGATGTCTCTGCTGGAGAGCATAGGATCTGTTTGCTGTTCAGATCAGCCCGCAGAGTCAGCACTAGGGAGTACTTCAGTGACACCTCACAGCACTAGCCTGTGCTGACTGCCAGCAGACCTGAGGCATGGCTGGGTCCCCAAGCCGCAGTGGCTTTGCCCAAGCCCAGCACTTGTCAGTGAGGAGGAGACCTTGGGAATTCACTTGCCCTGCAGTGCCTCCAGTGCCCACTCAGACAGACCTTCCACTCCACATGGGGCTGAAGTCTCTGATGAAGTTCTCTGATGAAGACTGAGCATGCAGTAAGTGGCATAGACCAGTCATCCTCTAAGCCCTGACACTCTGCCCAGTTCTTTCACACAGTAACAGTGAACTTCTCAGGGATTTTTATGGTTGAAAGGTGTTGTACAAACTTGGCATAGGAGGAAATGGAGACTCTGAAAGGTCAGCTTGTCCAGGGCCACACAGCTGAAGGGGAAGCTCCAAGATGCAGCCCCATGGGTTCTTGATGAGCTCCATGCTCTTTCTAGTGCTTAGATTTTATTTTCTTTTGAGCAGACAGTACTTCCTCAAGCTAATAGTGATGTGTTTGAGAAATGTAGTGTGTTCAGGTTTTTAAAGTTTGTTACCGCAAAAGACATGTTGGTACCAGGAATCAAACTCGGAACTCTACGCTTGCCAGGCAGACCTGTGCCACTGAGTTGTATCCCTGGTCCTAGCAAAAGACATGTTGTCATTAGTCCCCCTGAAAATACTCCCCCTCACTTTTGAGTATACTTGTCCTTTTTTGTGTCTTTAATTGAGCTGTTGTGGCTATTTTGATGTTCTAAATTAATTCAAAACGTTTACCTTTCATGGTCATTTTGACTTTAAGGAAGAGCCCAGAAGTCAAATGGTGCCAGATCTGGTGAGTAAGGTGGATGAAAACACACCACAATGTTTTTTTTGTTTCGTTTTGTTTTTGGAGACAGTGTCTCCCTATGCAGTTCAGATTGGTCTTGAGCTCACTTTGTGGCCCAGGCTGGTTTCGAACTTGCAACAATCTTCCTACCTCTCAGCCTCTTGAGTACTGGGGTTACAGGCATGCGCCACCATGCCAGGCACCATAATGTTTTTACAAGTCTGTCTTTTCATTGGATGGCACTTAGCAGTTGCATCATTGTATTTTTTATTATACCTTCTAAAGGCAGTCATGAAAGAACTTCTAGAACTGCTTCAGAAAGTGACAAAATGGGTTAAGTGGCAAAGGGGAATATCTTGAGGGGGATTAATGGCAATGTATCTTTTACTATAATAAATTTTTAAAAATTTAAACATTCAGCCGAGCGTGGTGGTACATGCCTTTAATCCCAGCATTTGGGAGGCTGAGGTAGGAGGAACGTTGTGAGTTCGAGGCTGGCTTGAACTACAATGTGGGCACAAGGCCTACTTGAGTGGCATAGTGTGACCCTGCCTCAAAAAACTAGGGCTGGGAGTTTGGCTCAGTGGCTTAAGTGCCTGTCTGGCAGGCGCAAGGTTGTGAGTTCAATCCCTGGTGCTGAGGGGAAAAAATTCACTGTGATTTTCAGTGACTTATAATTCCACAAAATTCAACATATAAGAAAGATGAGTTAATAAAAAAGGAACTCTTCCTTTCTCCATTGCCCTAGCCAGTTGGTTTCCCTCCCCAGAGAGTGTGCTCTTGACCCCATTTCCAGAGGAAAGCCTGACTGGTCCTGCTGCTGGCTCCTGAGCTACTCCATTTCATGTCTTGTGTCCTGGCCTCTGACATGGAGATAAGTAGTACTGCGTGCTGAGAGTGTGCTCAGGTTCCTTGTTTGTTCCTTTGTACTCAGATGCACTAACCTAGACCCCAGCAGTGGGCAGGTCACGCTGTCCAGCTTTCTGTCCTTGCCAACAGTGCTGTGCCATGCTTCAGTGGGTTAGAGGCAAGACATTTATAGCTCTCAGTAAAAATTATTACTCTTGGACTGGAGGTGTAGCTTGATAGGTAGAGTGCTTGCAAAACCTGTGCAAGGCATGAGTTCAGTCTCCAGAAAAAAAAGAGAAAAAGAATTGCCTCATAAATGTAATTTTCTGATGGATATTTTGAAATTGTTATTCTTCATTTTACTGGTAAAAGATACTCTAACATTTAAAAGTTATAGATTCTATAAAGCATTTTGAGTAAGTTATAAAGTACCTTTCCCATGCTTGAGGGGCAGGTTGACAGCCTGACAAACTGAAAAGATGCTGGTTGATTTCAGGTAGGCAGGACTGACCTGCTTCATGAGCTGAGGCAGTGCCCAGGCATCCTTTTCTTATCCGTGGGAGGCCAGGATTGGTCCCACAACCTCATGGTCCTCTGGGGTGTGATCTGTGGAGCTGCTTTTTTAGGGGAGTGCTGGCCAGCATGCATGTGAACAGAAAAGAGGGACAGAGATGTGACTCGAAACAGTGGCTTTGCTGGCAGCAGAGACTGGGACAACTAGGCATCAGAGATTCTCCCTGCTCACTCCCTCCAAGGTCTTGTAGTCCATTGCCTTGTTAACAGACTTGAATCAGAGAACGAGGTTTGTCCTCCAGAAATTGATTCAGCAGCTACTTTTGACTCCTGCAAAAATTAAAAGACCTTTTAGAAAAGGGAGGAATCACAAAAAATATTTACATCATAGAATGAATTTGCATTTTAGAGAAAATTTGTTTCTAGAAAGTATGTGATCTGAGAAGCAGGAGCTTGTCCTTTTGAGCTTCAGTTTCTGTGTCTCTGGGATGATTTCTTTTTTGGTTTCTTTGAGACAGGGTCTCACTATGTAACCCAGGCTGATATCAAACTTGTGATCCTCCTACCTCAGCTTCTTGACTGCTTGAATTGTAGACATGCCACAATGCCCAGCTCTCTGGGGTGATTTTTGAGGCATGCCTGTACCCCATGCAGCATGTAGAATTTTGATTTTGGAGTTAAGATCCTAACTTGGGGACAACTCCCCTTCCATCCTTCATGTTTCCTAGGGAAGTGCCCAACAGGATGGCACCACTATGAAGCCAGCTGCTACCGGGTCTACCTGAGTGGGGAGAACTACTGGGATGCAGCACAGACCTGCCAGCGTGTGAATGGCTCCCTCGCCACCTTCTCTACTGACCAGGAGCTGCGTTTTGTCCTAGCCCAGGAATGGGATCAGCCCGAACTGGTCCCCTTTGGTTGGAAGGACCAGCGCAAGTGAGTTATTGGGGCTGAGATGTGAGGGCTACTGAGCACATAGGCTCTGGCTAACCCAGCCAGCATTGGGGAAAGCAGATTCCTGCATCCTAGAAGCAGAGGGAGGACCAGGGGCTTATGTGCATCAAGATGGAGGTGGGAGCTTATAATGGGGGCAAGAACAGTTGGGTCCTGTCACCGCCTCATGGAACTTAGGACCTGCCCTTTCCTTGGTCTGCTCTGTGGGGAGAATGGCAGTTGATGGGAGTAGCCAGGGTGCCCCAGCCTGTGTCCCCAGGAGCTGCTTAGTGTGGGGCTTCGTGGGTCTGGTGTGAGAGGTTCCTTAAGAGATTTCACTTGTGAGAAAGAAGCCTTGCCAGCTCCATTCTCAGTGCCTTCTGTGAGCCTGTTCACTCAGTCTTCCCAGAACCTCAGGGGCCCATGCCGGACACATATGACTGAACATGTATCACTGGGCACATGCTAGGATTCAAGTCCAGGCAGTCTGCCTCAGACTTGGCTCCTAACCTCCTGGCTCTTCATGTCAAGGATAAAGTGTGTAAATGGTAACTAATCACACATCTCCCAGACCCTGCATTTGGAGGGGGAGGGTTTGTTTGGAGACAGGTATGTGCAGAGAGCTGCAGTGTGCCACCTGTGGTCATATCACACTATCCTGTCCACATTGCTAAGGGTGTGAGATAGAAAATGGCAGTCTTGGCTGGTATGGTGGCATACACCTGTAATCCCTTCATTTGGGAGACTGAGGCAGGAGGATCACCATGAGTTCAAGGCTAACCTTGCCTACACAGTGAGATCAAGGTCAACCTGAACTACACAGACCTTATCTCAACAACAACAAAAAAGAGCAACCTTTTCTGGAGGGAAACAGCTCTGTAGAGTCCCAAAGATGGCTCATGCTCCCTGTGAGTTGCCTGTTCCTCACAATGGTGCAGCTGTCATGGGGGCATGATAACCTGATGCACGTGCACAGGGCATTCATTACAATACTAGAAATGGGTTCAGCTGCTTAAGTATGTACCATATGATGTTGGCAAATCATAAAACTAAGCTGTTTCTCCTACAGCTGCAAAATGAGAAAAATAACTCTCCACTCTTTACTACCCCTACAAAGAAAATGCTGGGAACCCAGCAGAAGGGAAGAAGAGCATTAATTGGAACGTGGGGAGAGCATTTTCTGGGCAGCCATATGTGCACATCTTAAGTCCAGGGCAAAGGGGCAAGCTCTAAGGCTACCAGTTGGCAGACGGGCATCTCTAGTGCTGGGGCTGGAGAGCTGAGGCAGGAAATACACATTTGGGAGTTCATTGTAGCAGTTGGGTAAGTCTCTGTGGAAGGTTCCTTTGGTGCTGGACTGAGTGCCCTTGGATATACGCTTTAGGCAAGACAGGCTCTGAGGGAAGGTGTGCACATATCTACATCAAGTTTGGCAGTATATATATCACAATATATATCACAGGGCTATGTTTTTTATTGAGATATAACTCTCATGTCATAACACTTCAGAACATCTTGGTCTGTGGATTTAACATTCAGTGTGTATGTTTCTGGAGCTTTATTTCCACCAAGAATAAGATTAATCTGGCTTCAAATGTGAAAGCTTCATTGCATCAGCTAAGAATGAGGTTGCTTGGGGCCCCGTGGGTAAAACCTTTTATGACCTATGAATTTATTTTTTAAAATTTTAATGCATTTTGTTAAAACTAAGTATTAAAACATAAATTGCTTGTGTTGTAGTTCAATGTTTTAGAAGTTAGTAGAATTATTAAAACAAGTACTCAGTGGTAGTGCATTTGCCTAGTACGTACTAAGGCCCTGGATTCAATCCTCAGCACTGCAAAAATAAAACACCTGCACAGTCATTGATAGTTGCTTCTTTCTGATGTAATCTCTGTTTCTGACCCCTGCAGGCTGTGGGTTGGCTATCAGTATGTTGTTACTGCCCGGAACCCTTCCTTAGAGGGTCGTTGGGAAGTAGCATTCAAAGGTAAGCTTTTCTCAAGTTTGAAATTGGGAGAGGTCATCCTGACTCAGAATATTTATAGGGTCTCCTCTTCCCTCCTCTAGAGCCACCTGGTACAGGGACTGTGGAGAGGAGATGGCTCTGAGCACACAGCCATCATGTACATGAGTCAGTCCCCTGTTGGGCTGGGGCCTTCTCTGGAACTCATTGTTGTTCTCACTGTGGCCAGATTTCTAGACTGCCCATCTTCCCTTTAAAGTGAGCAGCTTTACCTAGGGGGAAAATAAGGGGAGGAGGGCTGGGGGGCGGAGATTGATAAGTGGGTACTAAGTTATAGTTAAATAGGTGTAAGACGCTCTAGTGTGCTATTGGACAGTGAGGTGGCTCTAGATAACAGTATGTACTATACATTTCCTTTTTAAAAAAATAGTTTTAGTGCTACATTTTAAGTACACATAACGATAACATTTATCATAGGGAATTTGTACTTGTACATGATATATCTATTTGTTTTGTTTTGTTTTTTGAGACAGATTCTTGCTATGTTATTTAGACTGGCCTTGAACTCACTTTGTAGGCTAGGCTGGTCTCAAACTGACAGTAATCCTCCTGCCTCAGCCTCCATAGTGCTAGGATTATAGGCATGTGTATATATCTTGCTTCTTACATTTCCAAAAGAAAAGAAGGAACTTTGTCTTTGCCACAAAGAAATGATAAATGTTTAAAGAGATTGATTTAAACATACTTTGTATACGTATATCAAAACATCACAGATATGTAGTTTTATGTATCAGTTTTAAAAGTAATTTATTTTTAAAAAGGGAGGCATTTGGTGCATATCTCTAAGCAAGAGCACTTGCTTAGACTGTATAAGACCTGGAGTGTGATGCCCAGTACTGATAATTGAAAAGGAATAAAGATTAAATAAATTTAAAGGTGAGGACTTTAGGGCTTACAAATGAGTACAAGAAGGAAGGAGAAACTTTCTAGGGCAGGAAAGTTTAAGGTTACAATTCAAAAGTTGAAGAAACTGTCAGGCAGATTGTGTGTGTGTACGTACCTGTGTGTATGTGGAGGGATGTTTTGATGATTTTATGCTTATTTTGTTTTCGATGAGTTATTTGAAAATACTGAATGAAAAGGAAACATCTGTGGGCAGCTAAGGTCCTGGCCCTGGTCCTGGCCCATCCTTTTCCTCATGCCCTACTGCCCTGGTAATAGCAACTTCTGCCCAGGTGCCCCCACTGTGTACTCTTTGGTTGCCACACTCCCCACCTTTCCCATCATCAGGCCTTGCCAGTTAGGCTGCTTGTTGGGCCTCTGATTTGAGCCCAGATCTGGGTCCCTGTTCCCTAAACATATCTTAGTCACACTACTAAAATCTTCAGCATCTCTAATAAGGGCAGATGAGGAGTTGTGGGCCTGGAAACAGAGTTAGAAGGATCAGGACCGTAGGTCACCAGATTCCCTGGAGAGAAGCAGGACTTTGTGGACTCATGGGCCACACCCTGCAGCTGGGATGGGGCAGGGAACAGGGATGGGTTCTGCAGCCCATCAGAGAAGGCCATGCCCACCAGCCCCCACTTCTACTGAGAACATCATTCCATTGTTTGTTTTGTGACAGAGTCTCACTATGTAGTATAGGCTGACCTCGAACTCACCATGTAGCCCCGGCTGGCCTTGAGTTCACAGTGATCCTCCTGCCTGTCTCCTGAATGCTGGGCTTGTAAGTGTGTGCCATCATATCTGGCTTCCATTCTTTATTCTCTGATTTCTTACTGAAAACGCCACCTGCACTTGAGTTTTCAGTCTTTGTGTGTTGTTTAGATTTCCCACAGGAATAGTTACAAAATAGATGGTTTTTGATTCTTTAGCCCCAGAGTCATAGTGTGTCTTATAAAGGATTGTTTTTCTAAAGGTTTTTTACTTGCTTTCCTAACAGTCTTTGGGGGGATCGATCTTTGTCACACTGCAGTCACAGGCTAGCTTAGAACAGTGTCAACACTCATGAGCATGATTGTATTCTCGATACTGATGGTTAAAGAGAAGACATTCAAGCCAGGCATGGTGGGGCATAGCTGTAATCCCAGCACTTTGGGAGCCTAAGGCAGGAAGATAACAAAGTCAAGCCCAGCCTAAGCACTTTAGGGAAACCTTGTCTTAAAAATGAAGGGGCTTGAGCTGGGTGTGGTGGCACACGCTTTTCATCCCAGCACTCGGGAGACTGAGGTAGGAGGAGCCTTGTGAGTTCGAGGCCGGCTTGGGCTACAACTGAGCACAAGGCTGGCCTGAGCTACATAGTGCAACCCTGCCTCAAAAAACGAGGGCTGGGAGTTTGGCTCAATGGCTTAAGTGCTTGTCTGGCAGGTGCGAAGTTGTGAGTTCGATCCCCAGTTCCACAAAAAAAAAAAAATAATAATAATAATAATAGTGTTGTTGTGTGACTTTAGGGGACATGACCTGGTATACAAGTGGCAGATGCTACAGTGTGCTCAGGGAGGAGCACACCATGGGGGATGAACCAAACAGCAGGATGCATCTCAGCATTGAAGCTTCTCAGGGTTTCCTCATACTCTTTCTACTTTTGTGTATGTTTAAAATTTTTACATTGTTTGAATTTTCTGCTAAGAAACAGTAGAGTGAAAAGACTGAAAATACAAACAACAAGGGCATGGCCCAGCGAGCCCTCTTGTGCTCCTCAAAGGAACTCTTTGTCATGGTGCAGAGTGGGGGTGGAGTGGGGATGGGGTGTTGGGTGGGGTCTGAGAAGTTGACCCAAGTAAAACATATCCAGCACACAATGAGAAATGTATGTAATTTTTTGTTGTTAATGATGAACCCTTCCTTGAGAATGTATTGTGCCTAAGAATATTAGTTAATGATAGTAGGAAAGATGTTCTAAGATATTTATTTCATCTGTGTCTTGTGCAACTTGTGTTTTTGATAACATGTTCCATACAGTTACAATGGTGCATGGTTTTATACACACACATATTTGAAATAGGTCTGTGCAGGCTTGGTGGCACACGCCTTTAATCCTAGCACTTGGGAGGCTGAGGTAGGAGAAGTGTTGTCAGTTCAAGGCCAGCTTGGGCTCAACCTGAGCATAAGGCCGGCCTGAGCTACATAGTGTGACCTTGTCTCAAAAAAAAAAAAAAAAAAAAAAGCCGGGTGTGGTGGCACACGCCTTTAATCCCAGCATTTGGGAGGCTGAGGTAGGCGGAGCGTTGTAAGTTCGAGGCCGGCTTGGGCTACAACGCGGGCACAAGGCCGGCCTGAGCTACATAGTGCGACCCTGCCTCAAAAAACCAGGGCTGGGAGTTTGGCTCAGTGCCTTAAGTGCCTACCCTGGCAGGCACGAGGCTGTGAGTTCAATCCCCAGTGCCGCAAAAAACAAAAACAAAAACAAAACCTAAGGCCGGGAGTTTGGCTCAGTGACTTAAGCACCTGCCTGGCAGGCACGAGGTTGTGAGTTCACTCCCTGGTGCCACAAAAATAAATACATAAATAAATAAATTAAATAGGTCTGTGTTGTATCCTACACTTCCTTGTATATTGAGGTTTGGAGCTCATTCCTCTTTGGATCCTGAGGGCTTTGTGTGTGACTTCTGCAGCAACTCCCCAGGAAGGCAGCTCTGCTACTCCTGCTCGTGTCTGCATAAGCGCTTGCAGCTACCCAGGGTTGCTGAAGCACTACAGGTTTGGCAGCACTGGGCTTTGGTGTGCCCTACAAATTGAGAGCTGCTGCTACCAGTGGACAGGGGGCTAACTCATATGGAGAATGTGAAAAAATGTGAATCTCTGTTGTCTAGAGAAAACCTTCCAAGTTTTCCCATGCCACTGGCAGGGCCCCCATCCTTGTGACTAGCAGTGCATTTCAGTTCCTGGTTGTTCGTATTTGATGTTAATTTTAAAGCACTAATGTGGAAACATATTGTGTAACATGTCCACATATTTTGTGAACTTGATTGTTGGTGCTTTTGCCGCATTTGTCCCCCAGTGTATTTCCAAACCTGCACCCATCTGTCTGCACACAGATAGACTGAGATCAGGAGATGCTTAATTTAAAAGAAGCTTGTACTGTCACGCATCTTTCAAGATGTGATTGGTCCTTTGTGGTCTTCTTCTCTGTCTTGGGGCTGTATAGGGAAGGATGTGACTGTTGTAAGGACCTGATAGGTTAGCAGACAAAGATTTGGTCATGAACTTGCCCCTGGGACCTACTGTCTAGAATCCTTGTTCATTGGGAGGGAGGGGCCACACTGATCTAGTAACTGCTGGGAAGTATAGTGCAGAGACCCTGCTTTCTGGACGAGGTAACCACAGACTGCCTACTGGAGCGGCTTCTTCCAGATTATCCTGAGGCCGGGGCCCTGATAGCCCTTTGGATCTGTGCAGAATGGTTCTGTGGGTGCTGAGGTAGTGAAAGGAGAGGTTTTTAGAGAAGCAGTCAGCATGCTAACTGAGAAAAGCAAGTGAAAGATCCGCTGCCACAGGAACAGTGGAGGGCTTGGCAGGGTGCATGGGTGAGGCTGTCCTCGTAAGCTGAGGGAGGAGGTGGAGTGATCACTGTGCAGCACTGTCTTCTTTGGGTGTTACTTGTTCGTGTGTTTGTCAGGGCCCTGCCAAGCCTCATCCCTGGAGCTGACTCCAGCACTCACAGGCTGTAGCTCTTTGGTTTGTGGTCTTTTGACACTGTGGGTCCTTGAGGACTGTGCATGACTGTCTGTCCAGCCTCAGCTTCTGTCCTCTCCAACAGGCTCCTCAGAGGTGTTCCTGCCCCCAGACCCCATCTTTGCATCGGCCATGTCTGAGAACGACAATGTATACTGCGCCCAGCTGCAGTGCTTCCACTTCCCAACACTGCGGCACCACGACCTCCACAGCTGGCATGCTGAGAGCTGCTACGAGAAGTCCTCATTTCTGTGTAAAAGAAGTAAGTCCCCTGGAGTCTGCATCTGGGCTACCATCAGGTCCTGTGGCTGGCCCCTAAGCTGCTGGTACTCTTTCCTGGGTTAGAGACCATAATTCCTGCCCTGCCTGCTTTGGTCATATTAGTAGGTTAAATGGGAGTGGTGATCAAGAACTTGCCACACTGTGGCCTCTCTGGGTCTTTGTGGATCCTTCTTTCTTCTTATCTTTCTACATTAGTAGACAGCTCCTTCTGCTTAGTCTTTGGTGTTATAGATCTTTCCCTGTCCCTCTACCAACATACTCAGATGCCACATTGAGGTTTCTTTGAGTTTTGGGAACCTGTCCAACTGAGGTCAGGATGGCCTGCTTCCCCTCTTCTTTGTGTTGGGGTAAAGGGGTGTAATCAACCTTGACAGAGAGCTACTAATGTAAATCTAGCTCAGGTAATGATCTCAGTTCTGTTCATGGGGATCAATCCCTCTTCCTACCAGTACATCACAAACCCAGGTTTCACATATGCCTGGGCATGTTATTGTACTCCATTCTGACATTTTGTCAATCCTGTATCTGTAGCTTTATGATAAATCTTTTTTGTTTGTTTTGGTACTGGGGATCAAACTCGGGACATTGTGTTGCCAGGTAGGCGCTGTGCCACTGAGCTAAATTCCCGACTGTTCTTTGATTTTTTTTTTTTTTGGATACTGGTGGTCAAACTCATGACCTCACACTTGCCAGGCAAGTGCTTACACAGCTGAGCTAAATCCCCAGCCCTGATAAATCTTGATAGCTGCTATTGTGACTGTCTGTTCCTTGTACTTGATACTGTGTTGCCTGTTCTTAGCCTTTTTCTCTTCCATATCAGTTTTACAATGATTTTTCTGGACTTACTTTCTCTCTCCCTTCCTTCCTTCTTTCCTTCTTTATTTTTTTATTTGTATTTTTATTTTTGTCTTTTTCAAACAGGGTTTCGAGCCAGGTGTGGTGGCACACGCCTTTAATCCCAGCACTTGTGAAGTAGGAGGAGCATTGTGAGTTTGAGGCTGGCTTGGACTACAGCGTGAGCGCAAGGCTGACCTGAGCTACACAGTGCAACCCTGCCTCAAAAAACTAGGGCCGGGAGTTTGGCTCAATGGCTTAAGCGCCTGTGTGGCAGGTGCAAGGTTGTGAGTTCAATTCCCGGTGCCACAAAAAAAAAAAAAGAAAGAAAGAAAGAAACAGGGTTTCACTATGCAGTTCAGGTTGGCCTTGAACTCAGAGTGATCCTCCTGCCTCAGCCTCCCAAGTGCTGGGATTACTTGGACTTTCTTATTAGTTGTTTAATCTGTAGATTCTCCTAGACTTTTTATTTAGACAGTTTATTTTTTTCCTTTTCTTTCTTTGGAATACTGGGAATTGAACCCAGTGCCTTTTTTATTTATTTATTTATTTATTTATTATTCATTTAAATTTTATTTATTTATTTATTTTTTGGTCTCCAAAAACAAAGATTATTCAAAGGACAGTTAT
Source organism: Dasyprocta punctata (assembly GCA_004363535.1). NCBI lineage: Eukaryota > Metazoa > Chordata > Mammalia > Rodentia > Dasyproctidae > Dasyprocta > Dasyprocta punctata. The sequence goes on from RJWM01008847.1 coordinate 21,687, forward strand.
TTTACAAAATCCCAGACCAGATAACAAACTCACTTCTTTGGCAACAAATTAATGTTGCTTAGAATAAGTAAAAAACTGGTTGGCTAAAGGCATTTAGGGAAAAATAAAAAGGACATTAAAGACAGCAAGCAAATATTAACTATGAAATCTATTTGCAAAATAAAAATGCACACCTAAAAAAAAATGCACACCTATAATTCCAGCACTTGGGAGGCTGAGGCAAGAGGATCACTGCAAGTTTGAGGCCAGCCTGGGCTCCATAGTGAGACCCTATCTCAAAAAAAAAAAAAAAAAAAAAAGGACAAAGACTGATTCACATACGATGAGGTGACTACATGAAACCATGTTATTCTGGCCAGAGTACTGAGTCAGAGCACAGGACCAGAAAAGGTGTCTGCTGGAGGGGCTCATCGGCCTCATACTGTTGCTTTTCATCCCACAAGACACAAATATAGCACACATTTGACATGATCTCTTCTGTAAAATTCTGATATTGTTGAAAAAAAAATAGAAAAGTTATGGTGTCAGCAAAATAGACATGTCAGTATCTTACGTATATTGCGTTTGGTAGAAGCCATTCTGAGAAATCTGTGAAACCACCCATAGAAGACAGCTTATAAAAGTATGTGACTCTAAGAAGATAAAGACCTGAGTGTTTCAGAGGAGGGTATACTCAATAGAAAGCCTCCAGTAATTGATAAGCATGGGAAGAAAAGTATGTACTTCTGCAGAAATGACCTTAAGACATGGGGTGGGGGTTAAGTATAGAATATGCTGGAAAATTTTGGAGCTGACCTTAACAAGTTTCTCCTTGCCAGGAGAAGAAAAGGTACTAAGGCTTCTAAAACCAGGAACCAAAAAATTCAGCATCTTTGAAAAATGTAAGTGCAAGGGCAGAAGCTTAACCAGACAGTTCTTAGAAATTCCTAACTTTGTTTCAGTGGTAGGTTATAGAAAGCTGAGGAACAAGAAGAAAAACTAGCTAATATGTTTTGACAACAGTTTGAAAAGAAAACCACAGTGCTTTTCATGCCTTAAAATGCAAGTACACTTTCTTGTGTCGCAACTTCATTGACTATAGCACTGCACACAAGGCCACAATCCCTCACAACTGTGCATACCATACTCTGTCCTTAATGAAACCAGTTATCCCTAGGGCAAGACACTCAGTCTGAGAGGATCACAGTATGCAGATTGTCAACCCACCAAGATGCAGAGGCCTCTGACACACAAAGGGAAATTGATACCTTCAGCCTGCAGGTCTGTGCCCTCTTCAGCTTGGGGACTAGGAGGATGAGGCCACAAGCCTGTATACCTGTCCTGGGAGGTTCCCAGACACCTGTGCTCATCAGCCAAAACCCATGAAGATCTAAACTACACCTGCATCATCTGATAGTCATTGCTAGATCCCATGGGGACTTACTTCTTCCCATTGCTGTGCAGAAAATGATGAGCAGAACCAGACAGGAAGCTGATCAAGAAATGCTTGGAAAGCCTGGTGTGGTGGCACATGCCTTTAATACCAGCAGTCAGGAGGTTTGCCATGAGTTTGAGACCAAACTGGGCTACATAGTGAGTTCAAGACCAGCGGGAACTGCATAGTGACACCCTGTCTAAAACAACAATCCCCCCCACCCCCCAAATGCTTGGCGAAAACTCAACTACTTTCCCTTTCCCTGAATCAGGAACCCTTCCCTTTCCTGGTGGGTCATTACTCTGCACTGGAAACCATTCTGCTCAACACCTTCATGTCTGAGCACAAAATCTGACAACAGGACTTCCTGATTTTCTTCCCTGGATGCTGAATGGCCTACGTACTGGTGGCTGCCGTTGTGTACTTTCTGTGTACTTACACGAACATTTGAGTAATTTCTATTGTCCTGTCTTCAGGCTAATTCTTTCCATGGCTGTGTCAGGTGTATTTATGAACATGTGGGAGGTGTTTTTCACCTTTTGGTTCATTTTGTCAGTATCTTTCAGTTAATAAGACTTTTTTTTATTAGTTTTTTTGAGACAGGGTCTTGCTCTGTAGTTCAGGATGGCCTTGAACTCACTATGTGATCTAAACTGGCCTTGAACTCGTGGCAATCCTCCTACCTCAGTCTCCCACGTGTTTGGGATTATAGGTGTGTGCCACAATGGCTGGCTCTAATAGAATTTTTGATTCTTGCAGTCTCCTTCTGTCTGCTGAATTTCCAGTCTCATCTTGTATGTTGCTTACCTTTCCCATTAGATCAGTTAATATATTAATCATAGCTACTATAGTCAGTTAAAAATTCTCTGTGGTAGTTCTTCATATATCATATCTGAGTGTGGCTTTGTTCATCATTTTGTCTCTGGAGTGTGGTACTTAATTCTGACTTTTCATTGAAACCCAGGCATTTTATGTGGGACAGAGGAGACTGAGGTCAACAGTTTGGTGCTTGTTGCAAATGGTTCCTTTTCTTCCCCTGTGCTTTTAGTGCAGGAAGTTCTCCTAAGTACAGTGAGATGTTAATCTCAGGTGTGAATAGGGTCTCTTGGCACTGTGGTTACACAAAATGTATTCCAGGTTTCATATTCACTAACAATACCTGCCTTGTGTATCTGATGAAATCCATTTTATCAGTTTTTCCTTTTATGGTTACTCTTGTCTTTTTTGAGACAAGGTTTCACTGTGCAGTTCAGGTTGGACTTGAACTTGCAGTTTTCCTCCTGCCTCAGCCTTCCAAGTGCTGGGATTACAAGTATCCACCACCACACTCGGCTGAGACCCATTCTGATTTTAAAATGGTTAATGTCTGCAGCAGCTGCAACTTATTGCTTGCTTGCTTGCTTGCTTGCCGTCTTGCCTGCCTGCCTTCCTTCCTTCCAGTACTGAGGTTTGAACCCAGGGCCTTTACATTGAGCTACATCCTCACCCCCTTATTTTTTCATTATTCTGAGACAGGATCTTGCTAAGTCACTAAGTTGCCCAGGCTAGGTTTGAACTTGTGAGCATCATGCCTTAGCCTCGCCATAGTGCTATGCTTATAAGTATGTGTACTACTGCATCTTATTTTTTAAATTATTTATTTATTTATTTATTTTATTTAAGAGAAAATGGACACAGAAAAGAAAAACAAAAAGCAAAAGAGACAAACAACAACAACAAATCCAATACAATAACATAGGTTTACAAAGTGAGATGATTAGAATTTGACAGTGGTTGTAATATTGCATATTGTTACCTTCAAAGGGTTTTTTTAGATTAACAGTTATAGACATGTAAAATTGATCTAATCATATGAGTATTAACTGTTCTTTTTCAATAACTAATGCATTTAGTAGTGTAGTCATTTTAACTATCTTATGTATACCTATATACAAATTTATGTCTTTTTTTTTTCCCTTCCTTCTTTCCTCCTTTCCCCTTATAATACCTCTTGTTATCTTCAAAATAACTACCCATACCATCAGGCACAATACAATCAAACAAAATAGTACAGGATAAAACCAATGAAAAACAAAATAATGGAAGCAATACATAGTAAAACAACACTGATTACTATAATGCCTCATGTTATCTTCTAAGCAGTTGCTTTTATTATCAGTTATAATACAATCAAACAAACCAAAATAGGATAAAATCATTCAAAACAAAACAGTGAAAGCAATACAGGGTTTCAAAACAAGGTGATCACATATCAATAATGTGTTTTGTTATCTTTGAAATAGCTGTGTATGCCATCAAATATAATAAAATTAGGCAAACCAAAATAGAATAAGACCAAACTAAACAGCTCAATAAAAACAATACAGGACTCAAATCCTGATGATAGATTTACAATGGCCACTGCCTGCCCTTTTTAGACACTTCCTCCCCTTTCATTTTATGATATGTATTGTGTATTTTGAATCCTACTAATTCCTTTAGTTTTTTTGTACTAGGGAGATAACATGATGCTCACCCATGTGGCTCTGGGCCATTTCATCCATGAACATGATCTTAAGTTGTATCCATTTACCTACAAGAGGCTTGAGGTTATTTTTCTTTATAACTGAGTGGCTTTCCATTGCATAAAAATGCCATATCTTTCTTGTCCACTCTGTAGCTAATGGGCAAGCTACCCCCACTTCTTTCTGGTTCCCTGTCACATACAGCATTGTTCTCTCTCCTTTGACTTTCAGTCTATGAGCCCCCTCTCGAGTTTAATGTGTTTCTTGTATAAAGCATGTTGGTGGATCCTGTCTCCTGATTCATTCTGCCTGTGTTTCTTTCCACTGGTGGATTGAGGCCATCTATGTTAATGGTTAGGGCCAACATGCACTGCCTTGCCTCTGCCTTTTTCCTGCAGTTGGCTGCCCACTTTTCCTTTCTATTCAATTGTCTCCCCTACTCGGCGATATCCCTCTGCCACTGTTTCTGGAGCTGCGGTCTTTTTTATCTCTCTCTAAAATGTCCTTCAGTATTCTTTGTAGGGTTGGCTTGGTTGTCATAAATTCCTTCAGTTCTTTGTCGTGAAGTTTCTTGTTTCTCCATTAATTTTGAAAGATAGTTTTGCAGGGTACATCAATCTGGGTTGGAAGTTGTTTTCTTTCAGGACTTGATATACTTCACTCCAGGCTCTTCTTGACCTGATGGTTTGTGTTGAGAAGTCTGTCATGATTCTGATGGGTTTTCCTTTGTAGGTGATCTGTTTCTTTTCTCTAACAACTTTTAATATTCTGTTCTTGTGTTGAATTTCTTAAGTTATGTTTCTTTGGGTTGTCTTGCACCTGTTGTATTATTACTTCCAGGTTCCTTGTTATTTTTATGAAATCTTTCCTTTCACGATTACAAGCTGCAAACCTGTCTTCAAGGTTTGAAAGTCTATCTTTAGTTTCTTTCAAGTGGTTTTGCCAACTTTCATTGGAGTTTTTGATTTCCTGGTTATCTCTTTGAATCTGTTTCATGTATTCTAAATCGTTTTTGTATTGTTCATTCAAGGTTTCCCTCATTTTCCTATGCTCCATTTTTTCATCTATGTCTCCTTTAGAGATGCCTAGCAGTTCTTTTATTATGTTTTTCATTTCTTCTTTTAGTTGAGTTAGTATTTCTGTTCTAATTTCCTTTGTAGCCTCTTGAAGTTGTTTCTTTACTTCAGTTGTCATTACCTCAGAAACTTCAGTTGTGGGACTCCTGATCTCTTCTGCGTTTGCATCTCCTGGACTTGGTCTGTTTGGATTGGAGGCCAGAGACTGCCTTTTGCGTCTTTGTCTTGACATATTTCTGGGTGGTTCTGGGCAAATGGGTACTGGGGACCCTGGCACTCCTCGCATTAGCTGCAATTTCTCTGAAGTGAGACTGGTTCTTCTAGCTAGTGCTGATTATGAATATCTGATGGTTGCCACTGGGGGCACTGTTACAGTACTATCCACTGCCTTTCCTCAGCCCGCCTTGGCTCCCTAATGGCTGGTACAGTGCGAGTAGGAATGGGGCCGCTGCCCACAAACCTGGGTCGGTGGGCCGGTCACCTGCAGACTCTCTACCACCACCCCTGGAGCGCGTGCAGGTCTCCAGACCAAGCTGGTCACCTGCAGGGACCCTCCAAGGTGGCCCCCAGAACGCGTGCATGGGCATGGTTCAGCCTGATCAACCTCCACGGGTCTGCGCCCAGCCAGGAGTCCCCAGCCCAACTCCAAGATATCTCCCAGCCAATCTCTTTCTCTTGTGGGAGGGTGAAGACCTCTGCACAATCACCATCAGCCAGTTCAGTTCTCCAGGTCTGCTCCCCCCGTCCACTGCCACTCTCCTCCAATGCTGCCTCTCTCGGCAATGGCCTCTGGGGTCACCGCCACCGTGGCACCTTGCTCATGCATCCCCAGGTTCCAGCAGGTCCTCTCACACAGTGGGTCTTGCTCCGGGCAGAGGCGCCGCCAGCTACCACCTTCTTTGTTTAAGTGTTTCTTTTTACTCTTTCTGTGGGCTTAAATTCTCGCTTTAGATTTTTCCTGGGTCCAGAGGACCCACTCCCTTCCTTCTTGTCTTCCCCATGTTGCTACATTCTGGCATCTGGATGGTATCTCTCAGGGAGGCTGTTTACTCTGCTGCTTACTATTCTGCCATCTTGTTCTTCTCTCTACTGCATCTTAGAATTGAGGAGATCTCATAAATAAACTAGTCAACTTAAAACCAAAAGCTTCTGCAGGGACTTTCAACTTAGAATCTGGCATTTATCTTTGTCCTTCTGAGTTCCATAGACTGTTTACCCTGGCTCAGTGTGGTTTGTTCTCAGTGTTGTAGATATGCCTCTCAGACCGTTACTGCTGTTAGACAACCACCCTCTGCACCCCTGCTCCCCCAGAGTTGAAGCATAAGGAAGATTCTAGACACAATCTTCCCAACTTCTTACTTGCTATATTCTCCCAAGGCCCAGTGGTATGGACCAGGGTTCCCTTTGGTGAAAATGCATACATCTCTGCACACCTGTGCTCACTGCAGGTCAAACGTGTGTTGACATCAAGGACAACGTGGTGGATGAAGGCTTCTACTTCACCCCCAAAGGGGATGATCCATGCTTGAGCTGTACCTGCCATGGTGGGGAGCCTGAGATGTGTGTGGCTGCCCTCTGCGAGGGTCCCCAGGGCTGTCAGCAGTACCGCAAGGAGCCTAAGGAGTGCTGCAAGTTCATGTGTCTGGACCCAGGTGAGACTCTTGATGGTGAGTGGTTGAGTCAGTCTCTCCCTTCAGAAACAGAAGCTAGATGTCCTGTATGTATGTGGTACTGGGGATCGAACACAGGGTCTTTTGTATGCTAGGCAAGCACTCTAGTACTGAGCTATATCCCTTTTGTTTCCATTCTGGGTTATTGCATATTTGCACTGGCTTAACTTCCAGTCCTGCGGCAGGCTCCTGAATAGCTGGGACTGTAGGCATCACAAGATTACAGGCCACCACACCTAGCCTAGATGTCCTTTTGCTTCCTCAGTGGTGAGCATTTGGAAGAGCTCATAGCATATGTTGCAGCAGTGATGACAGTATTTGTTCACAGAGTTGCCATAGAAACTTGAATGCCATAGAAACTTGGATGGCTGGTTTTTCCAGCTAGTGTGTCCTAGCCCCTGTAATTACCATCCTTTTCATTGCCTCATTCCCACTCTTAGGTAACAGATATTCACAAATGAACTTGAATTTGAGTGTGGTTGGTTGTTTACAAGTTAGCTGGACTTGGCACCCTCAAACCTTTCTTCGTTTTTAACACTAGAGCTAGACTTCTACTATGTGTAAACATTTGAGCTCTTCCTCTTTCTTTTACAGGGGGTCCTTGCTTATTGTCATCAGTCTTTACTGATACAATCTTTAAAAAGATTAAATATTACCCTGAGTTTTCAGATGAGATTCCTTACCACTAGGTGATGCTATAAGGCAGACACAATCCAGTTTTGAGATGACCTTCCACTTGTTATAAGGGTAGCCCAAGGTGTCCTCTACCCTAGGCTCATTAGCATGTACTGAACATTGCATAGAGTGATTCATTACCATATATCAGTGCTGTGACAACTCTGAGAATTCAGTTCTCATGAGAAATTCGAATTTAAAGCATATAGTTGCTGCTTGGGAGCTACAGTGTGGGAACTTCTGGGAGCCCACGGGCATGTGGACCATGCAGAACAGCAGTATGAACAGGTGTGGAGGTCATCTCAGCTGAAGTGTGAGGGCTTCACAGAGCTTTCCCTGAGTAGAGTGTTGTCAGGGTCCCTCACACCAGGTGGCTGTTAGTTGGGCGAGTAGAACCATCCTTCAGAGACTGTGTCTGTTGCTGGGCAGAATTGGGCACTATGGCACATATACCATCAGGTGTGTGCACTTGACTATAGTATGTGAAGAGACCTTGATTGCAGCCGACCAGCAGGTAATGGAGCTTGAGATCAGTGAGAGCAATACTGATCACTGTCTCAAAGATAGGCAGTTTTCTTCTTGCAGAGAATATGCTGCTAAGAAGCACAGCAAGTTCCATGCCCCTGGACGAGTTGCCCACATCTCCAGCTCATTTATCTTCCACAAGAATCAGACTGTTACCTTTTATAAGATATGTCATCTGGATTCCTGATTCCATTTCTTAGGAATCTCTCAGTATTGCCCTGCCACTCTGTCTAGGCCTTATAAAAATTACCAGACTGGCCAGGCATAGTGGTGCACACCTGTTGTTCTAGCACTTGGGAGGCTGAGGCAGAGGATCATTGCATATTCGAGGCCAACCAGGGCTACATAGTGAACTCAAGAACAGCTTGAAGTACACGGCAAGACCCTTTCTCAAAAACAACAAGGGGCCGGGGATTTAATTGCAAGGTCATGAGTTCAATCCCTGATACCAAAAAAAAAAAAAAAAAAATCCACAAAACTAACAACAGAAATGACCAGACCCTCAGCTCAAAGATGTTGTGGGCCACTTTCCTGTACAGGTGGAATAACTAAGCCAGAACCTGCTCTGCCTGTGATATAGCCAAGCTCCTTTGGCCTCCTGACTTCCAGAGGCCCTCTCGGAAAGTACACATATTATACTGGAGACTAGCACCTTGCCACTGAAGGTGAGGACACTGGGAATAGAGGTTCAGGTGTTAGCCTTCAATGTCCCATTCAGTAAGACAAGGGTGTCTGCTCACACAGGTTCTTCAGTAATCACTCAAGGTCAGAGCCATTGCCTAAAGTCAGAAAGAAGCTGGGCATGGTGGGACGTGCTCGTAATCCCAGCACTCCAGAGGCTGAGGCAGGAGGATTGCTGGTACTTTAAGGCCAGCCTGGGATACATAGTGAGTTCAAGGACAGCCTGAACTGCCTAGCGAGACCCTGTCTCAAAAAAAAGCTAGAAATTAAAAAAAAAAAAAAAAAAAGTCAAACATAAAATATTCAGATCAGAGGAGAAGAAATGAATCCATTGCTTTTTACAGGTGATGTGATTGGATAAAAAGTCCCAGAGGGTTCAGGATTTAGCTCAGTGGCATAAGCGCCTGCCTGGCAAGCATGAGCTCATGAGTTTGATCCCTGGTACCAAAAAACAAAATAAAACAAAAAATCCCAGAGGATCCACAGGAAAGTTATCAGAACTAATAAGTATTTTTAGCAAGGTCTTCAGATATGGTCGCTATACAGAAACTCATTATATTAATATATATTGCCTGGTAACAGTTGAAAATTGAAATTTTAAAGAAAGCTACATTTTTTTGTTTTTTTGGGTTTTTTTGGTGGTGGTGGTGGTGATTTGGGTCAGAGTCTTGCTTTCTAGTTTAGGTTGGCTTTGAACTCATGGTGATAGTGATCATTAGAGAAACAAATTCATGTGATACACCACATCAACAAAAAGACTAAAATGATAAAACTGATGGCACCAAGTTCTGTGGTGCCCACTGCTGCAGCTGGTGGTATAATGAAGCCCACATTGATCTCTGCTAATCTTCTATACTTGCTATCCCTGGTAGATTTTCAACCTGTTACCAAGTAACCAAGCTCAGTGAAATCGTGAGTGCCTCATCATTGGAGTTCTTTATGCACTGAATGAGTGGCTACCTGGGGTACAACATGTACCCAGCTGGATATTTCTTCCATCTGGGACCCCAGGGGTAGCTGGGAGACAGAAGATGGTCCCACCTGCACTGTCTAGAACCCATGCAGGAAATAGCCTTGTCATGGATCCCCCTGGAACCCCTGGGCCTGGCTTCGACTTCTGGGACAGGCTGTCTTCTTTGTAGGTGGCTTGGGTCTAGGAGATGCTTTTCCCTAGTCTGCATCATGGAGGGAAGGTCTGGGACCTTGACCATGTCCTTGGGTTTATTTTAAAACTTACGAGGAAGCTGGGCGTGGTGGTGCACGCCTGTAATCCCAGCACTTTGGAGGTTGAAGCAGGAGAATTGTTGTAAGTTTGAGATCAGCCTGGGCTACAAAATGAGCTCAAGGCCAGCCTGAAATGGATAGTGAGACCCTGTCTCAGATAACCCCACAAAAAATTAAGATTTAGTCATTTCAAAGGGGATGCTTCTGTAGGTGATCCCCTGGGAATTTTGAGCTGGCTTCCAATTGGCAGATGTGCTAATAGACTTCCTCCCACTGACAGGGGTGAAATGTTTCTGGGCTGGCTGTAGTGGTGCACACCTATAATCCCAGCACTCAGGAGGCTGAGGTAGGACGGTCTCTGTATGTTCGAGGCCAGCCTGGACTATATATAGTGAGTCTAAGGCCAGTCTGCACAGTGAGACCCTGTCTCAAAGAGAAAAGGAAAAGCTAAGTGTGGTGGTGCATGCCTGTAATCCCAACACTCAGGAGGCTGAGACAAGAGGCTTGCTGAAAGTTCAAGGCCAGCCTGGACTACATAGCAAAACCCTGTCTCAAAATAAATAAATAAATAAATAAATAAATTTTTAAAAAATGAAATGTTTCTGGGTGAGTATCAGAAAAACAGCTAATTGGGGAAAGGGTGTGTCTTTTTCACATGTCTATAGCACAGGTATTGCAGGCAACAACTACAGCTTTTGGAGGTGCTTTCTGACCCCATGGAAAGAGGGCAAGAGCAAGTTAATGGCCTTCTGTTAGTATGGAGCAAACAGGGTTAGCAGGAGTGCGTGGGCTGTGAATTCATAGATTCATACATTTGGGTTGTGAATTCTTCTGGGGGCTTTCCTTTAGGGACCTACTTGCTAAGGCTGTTGTAGAGAAGCGGGAGCAGTCAAGCCTAGGTCTTTCTGCAGTCAAACGTTCTAGCCCTGAACTATACCCCTGGCACCTAGGTCTTTTTGAAGCTTAGCAGAGTCCCTGCCTACATAAAGTCCTCCTAGTTCCAGGAACCAGTGGGTTCATCTTCCCCCTGAACCCTGTCTGGCCTCTACCCTTGATTTTTGGAGGCAGATAGGCCCAGGGCCACTTCCTAGTTAATCATTCAGTGACTTCATATGAGTTACAATGTCATCAAGATTGAGAGTGCATGCCAATCACAGTGTAGGCACTTGACCAGTACAAGTCCCCTTCCAGTTGGTACTACACGTATCACATGTATCATCTGTCCTATCAGCAGCAGCTAATAGTGATCATCTGTCAGGCCACGGTCTGCACCAGGGCAAGACAGTGTCCACTACAGTAGCACTGTTGACATATGGACAGATGTGTGCATTAGGATGTTGAGCAGCATCCCTGACCTGTGCCACTGAATACCAGTTACACCCACTCCCCAAGTGTTGACCACCAGAAGGGTTGGAGGCACAAGGGACCTTGAAAGAGCTGAGGAAAGTGCCACAGTTTGTATCTGTTGCTGCTTGGCCTTTAGCTCAGGGGGAGATTGGTTTCATGGCCCTTTTCCCCAACACTCACTGAGCAGACAGGTAGAGCTGGGACCACCCTGGCCACTCTTCCACTTGCATGAGTGTGATGCATAAGCAAGGTCAACACTAAGGTTTTCAAGTGCTACACCATACCCAGAGTGACCATCATTTGTATGCATTGTCCTCAGCAGTTGTTAGAGGCCCCATTCCATCAGTGAATCATGGTAAACCTGGGACCCAGATTTACCTTGTGCTACCACTTCCTCCCATCTGTCACCACCCCCTGTCCCAGACTGTCATTTTCTTCTTTTTATGCCATAGGCACTGGTTCCCCAACCTTCATGCTCTTTTCTTGCAGCCTGACCTCCTTGTAGCAGCTGCCTGTGGCTAAGCTACACAGGGGCATCATGCCGACTTTATGCATCTCAGGGGCTCTGTGGAGGGACACTCTGTTCTCAGTGGGTAACGCAGCTCCTTCCTTTGTAGAGCTGTAGGCCTTGGACAGACAGGCTAGGAAAGCCTTCCTTAACCCTGACCTCACCATCTCATGGGTCTCCTTTTGTCCTTTGCCTTTCTCCCTGTATCTCACATTGGTGTTTTTGGGGCACTGGGCATAATTGAAAATGTTTTTGGTTCTGTCTGAGGCAGGGATGGTGACATTGTATCCTGTTAAGCAGCAGCCAAAGGCAGTGACTTCGTGTGCAGCCTTGCACCTAGGCACACAGAACTGCTCATCTTCAGCCTTCTAGAAATGCCAGTCCTGGGAAAGAAGTCTTCACTTGGACAGTGACAGTTGGGGGGGTATTACACACAGCAGCCATCGAGTCCTGTGGCTCCTCAAAGAAAAGGGCTCATTACCTAGTGAGCATGAGCCATTCTGAGGCAGTTGCCATTCCAGAGCAAGGTGAAGGTGCTCACAATGAACTGTCATGTGGAAATGCCCTTCTGAACAACTGTGCTCCCGTTTCTGCTTCCAATGTTGTCACGTTATTCTTGGAGTGGTTTTATTTTGCCTTCTGTCCTAAAATTATCAAGTACAGTGGTACTCTCCAGTGTGACACTGCTCTGTCTGTGGGGTGAAACTCAGGACCTTGCTTATGCTTGGCAGGTGCTCCACCACCGAGCTGCACCCCCACCTTACCAGCTCCTTTTCTGAGTGGCGGGTTTCATTCCTCCCCACCTCACAGATGGCAACAACCTGTTTGACTCCATGGCCAGCGGTATGCGCTTGGTGGTCAGCTGCATCTCCTCCTTCCTCATCCTCTCGCTGCTGCTTTTCATGGTCCACCGGCTTCGCCAGAGACGCCGGGAGCGCATCGAGTCCCTGATTGGAGCAAACTGTGAGTACCCACTGAGGGCCGTGTGTTCTCCCTGTCCCAGATCTCTAGGTCTCCTGTGTTCTGGGTTGTGTCACACCAAGGTACAGTCTAATGTGAGCTGAGGTGCCAGCTGTTAACTTGATAAGAATTAGGGAGGAGGAGGGAGTTGGATTCTCTCCCAGATGTGGGGGAGCAGTGGCAGCCTCTCCAGCCACACACCTGCTTGCAGGCTCAGCACATGCCTGGGGAAGAAGAGCTGCACAGAGTCTGAAGTTAGGCAGTCCTTCCATCCTCCAAACATTCACACCTATGAGGGCAACACTGTTTATTCAGGTAGTGGTATCACCTTTTTAATGACCTGAGCTATAGGTATGGGTCTGCCAGCATAGGAGCCCCAGATTCCATGGCCATTGGAGAGCTTAGATAGTGTACTTACTCTTCTTAGCCTGAGTTCCTCGGTAGTGCACCAGGCTCAACTAGGAGGCCTGTCCAGGTATGGGGAGGGTTGGGGGCAGATGGTAGCAACTGGAGGAGATCTTTCTAGTTGTTGGTACTCCCAGGGCATCCAGGTTGGGTTTGAAGGCCTCATGTGGCTGATACTCTGTTGGTGAGTGGGAGTATTCACCCTGACTGTCCTTAATGCTCACCGAGCTCCAGAGTGAGCAGAACCTGAATGCCCAGTGGGTTAGGCACAGAAGCACATTAGAGGTGAAGAGTGTGGCAGTACAAGTAATCAGACAAAGTGACAGGTTGCTTATGGGTTTGAGTGGGGACACTGGTAGAGGGACCTGGGTGCAAGACATTCAGGCTTAGAGTGCTTGTGTGACATGTTAGATGTGGCCAGCAGGTGGGCAGCCTGCTATAGGTATGTGGTACTTGAGACAGTAGGCCCAACTTCAGGAAGAGGGCTCAGGAACCAGGCTGCTGCCTCCAAGTGACACAGCTCTGCTTGTGTTTCTCACTTTCTCAACGGCCCAGTGCACCATTTCAACCTTGGCCGGAGGATCCCTGGCTTTGACTACGGCCCGGACAGGTTTGGCACAGGCCTCACCCCACTCCATCTTTCTGATGATGGGGAAGGTGGGACTTTCCACTTCCACGACCCTCCGCCTCCCTACACAGCTTACAAGTACCCAGATATCGACCAGCCTGATGACCCACCACCACCCTATGAGGCCTCCATCAACCCGGACAGTGTGTTCTACGATCCTGCAGGTACCTGCCCGCCCCAGGGGAAGGGAAAATGCAGTCATAAGACCACAGATCTTCCCCGGGTCGGGAAGCCTGGGTCCCCTACTCTTTTTCTGGCCATTTCTTTGGTTTTTGCTTTAGGGTTCTTCCCAGGATTGCCCTTACAGAAGGGACTTGCTCACCTGTCCTGATTGCCTCCTCTGTCCATATCTGTGCCAGGAATCCTGGGGAGGTCTGAGATCCTCTTCCTCCTTCATCCCTCTCTACCTCCCTCCTGAGCAGCTGTTGGGGCCAGGTCAATCTGGCTCTGTAAAGGAATGGGAAACCAGGCATTGGTGGTCTTGGGACAGGACTGGGCATGACCCAGAATCAGGAGCCAGCCACTTGGCTATAAAGACGTGTACACATGTGGTGGGCTGAGAAACTGTCATAACATATCAGGAAGCAGCTGTGGTAGGTGTTTAGAAAGTACTGGTTCTTGGGTTGTGTACCAATTGCTTAAGTCATATCCCATCTGACCTTGGAAGTTGTACCCCCCAGGACTGTGCAGCTAAGAAGGACCATCAGGTCCCCCATCCAGTCTCTGTCCTTGGTATGTAGTATAGGTGTCCCATCCTTTTTCTTGTGCCTTACGCTCTTAACACACTCCTGCAGTAGCCTTGTGGGCGGTGCCACTCCAAGACAGCCAGCTTCTTGCAAGCTCACATTTACCAGACTGGGCATACTGAGCCCTGGCACTGCTATATGGTTTGAAGTGCAGCAGAGTTGACCTGAGCCCTGTCCTTAGGGCCCAGATCGTCACATAGGGACCAGGATAGGACAGTCTTTGTACAAGGGCTATTTCAGACCAGGGCAGGGAGGTTGTGATGACATGGCCAGGGGTGGGCCACATTCCAGGCAGCTCTTGCCACCTGCTTGCAAAGCTGCCCAATGTAGTAAGAAGCCACTGTGTGAAGGGAAAAACTGTGTCTTCCAGGCTTCTCTTGGTGCATTCTTCAGGTACCCATGTTGCCTGCTCTGACCCAGTCTCCTATGCTCTCCCTGCTGTGTTCCCTCTGCAGCCCTGAATGTTTTTCCAGCCACCAGGGCACAGTAACTGCCTGGCATCCCATGCTGCCATCTTCTTGCTGAATCTCAGGTGGTTTCCCTTTGGCCTCTGTTCTGGTCACTGTCACTACATCTTGCCTTTCCACTCCACAGTGACTGAACAGAGCCTTGTCTGCTTTGTTCAGACGTGTCCTCACCTTGCACAGACCAGGTGCCAGCCTGGAAAGAAGCAGACCACAGGGGGTGCTGTGTACAGTAAAGCCCCTGTGGAGAGGGCTCCTCCCCAGAATCTGAGGTCCATGGTGGGCCACTGGGGCATGCTTAGCACACAGCAGTGGTAGGAGTGTTCAGGCAGAAGTGTCCCCAGTCCACCCAGCCCTGCTGCATTTTCTGTGCCTAGGCCCTCACTCAACCTCTGATACCCCTTTCTCCTACAGACGATGATGCCTTTGATCCTGCAGAGGCTAGCCCGCCGAACCCTGGGGATGGTTGCAGTGAAGGTGCATTGCCTCAGTGCCTGGAACAGCCTCTGCCTCCTTCAGGGGCCTCCCTGGCAAACTTGGAAGACTCTGCAGACAGCAGCAGTGCCCTGCTCGTGCCCCCTGACCCTACCCAGAGTGGGAACATCCCAGCCGCAGAGGCACCACCAGGAGGTGGACGCCCCAGTCGCGGCTCCTTGAATACTGTGGTATAGACAGCCCAGCCCATGACTCCATTGGGCTGAGAGTAGTATCTGTTTGCTGTCGAGAGGACACTAGTCCCTGTGGGACACTTGAAGGGGCCCTGCTGCAGCCTGGACCCTGCTCCACTGCCGCACACTCACCAACTGGTGTGCGTGTATATAGAGACCGCAGCTGCCTCTCACCAAGGGGCAAGCACCCGCACCAAGTTTCCTTGAGGGCTTCACAGACATGCATAGCTTTGGGTCAGTGTCTCTTTTTAAAAGGCAAAAGAGTGATGGTGTGTGCCCACACCACACTATTTCAGGAGGAGGGACGAACAAGCACTATGGGAACAGAAAGCTGGGCTGGGGGCTGGGGCTGTCTGTGAACAGTCAGCACTGTTGAGGCAGTAGGTCTGCTTCCAGGGAGACAGCCTTGGCTGTGCTGCAGTGGCTGTTCTGGGAGTGGCCCTCCAGGTCCAGCTGTGAACGTCAAAAACCAAGGCCCTGAGAAGAAGGTTGAAAACTCTTTTATCTTCTTTCACAGAGCCCAGCTCTCACATCTCTCCCCAACATTGTTGTGCATGGCTCCCCCAGGAGTAGGCTCTGGACCCCCATTGAAGATGTGGGGCTAAACTGGTACCTTTCCCCCACGTCCTATTGAATGGCCTCTGGGTCTGGTCTGCTCCCATCCCACCTTTGTGCCATAAAGGGTTGTTTCCTTCAGGAGAGGAGTGGCTGAAGTGAACATCCTAGGCTGTGTCCATGTCCTGAAAGTTCACTTCTTGCACCTCTGCCACCATTAGAGCCCAGTACCTGGTGGCTGCATGCACGCCTCCCTCCCTCAGCAGCCTGGGGTGCTTGGGGGCCTTTTGCTTGAGGGTCCCTGAGGCCTGACGGAGGCAGTGGTCTTGTCTCCTGACACAGGCCTTTACCATTTCTGAGGTTTGGAGATGAAGCGGGTTCTGTGCGATTTTTAGCACATTCATATCTTTTCTATGTTGAATGTCTGGATCTTTTCTTTTGTGTGTGTGTTTGTCTGTGTGTATCTGTATATGGCCAAATGTTTGCAGGTGATAGTTCATAGGAACTCAGAGTGGGGTGGGGCTCTGCGCCCCAGGTCTGACATCTTTTTCTTGGGCTGCACTAGGATGAACTGTGCCTAAGGGCCTGCCCTTAGCCCATGGTCCTTGCAGGGAAGAGCCTTATCCCACTAAGGAACATCAGTGGGGAGGAGTCATTGACACATTTGGTTCTGTGGAGCTCAGTCCAGTTATAGGCTCTTTGTTAAAGGGGGTCTTGTTGCTCAGACATGAGCTGTGACCAAGAGCTGACTGGAAGTATGTTTTTGTCATTGAAACAGCCTATCCTTGGACTTGGCCCACAGGAACCACATGGTAGTGTCTATGCTTCCTTTGCCAAAGGACTGCTGCTGAGGATGACATGGCCACAAGGCCCTCATGTCCACAAGAAGATGAGTCAGGCCTCTGTGTGCTGGTTCTGGAAGACCCATGAGGGTTTTGAGGACCACTCCAGCAAAACCCCACAGGAACCTACTCCAGCAACTGAGAGGGGCCTTTCTGGGCCTCAGAAGTGTGCAGGGCAGGACAGTTGGCGCAGTGTGAGTGGGGCTGAGAAGCTTGCTCTGGGGACCCAAGGACTGTTAGAACCAGGCAGGTTAGGGAGGCAGTGAGAAAGAGAGTGACCCCAAGTGGACTGTAGGGGCTGCAGAGGTGTGCTTGCTTCAGGCCTGGCCAGAGTATTCACTTGGGGTTGCCAATGAGTGTTTTTCAATTAGAAAAGCATCAGGAATACTGAGGTCTGGCACTGGATGCCATCGTGAGGCTGGCAGGCTGCTCAGACCACCGTCGGCTGTGGCTTCAGGAGCTGTGCTCTGCTGGGGGCACTTGCAAGGGAAGTGAGGAGAGCTGGGATCTTCCCATCTGTTCTTACCTGTCTTCTGCCACTTCTGGGAGATCTCGTTGCCCTCTGAGGTCTGATGAAGAGGAATCTTGAGGCTGGCCTTTGCTGAGACATGTTCCTATGGGAGACCTGCCCCCCCTCACCCCACATACTAGGACCCAAAGGGACCGTCCAAACTCCTGCGAGGGCGCCCTCCCCCAGGACTGCCTTGGCACTGTTTCTGAGACCAAGTGCCCTCTGACTTGCCTTGTGGAGGTGGAATTTGATACTGTACATTGTCTCAATGCCTGTTTTTACTTTTCCTTTCACTAAGGGTTTTAGTTTGGGTGTATTTTTCGTCTGGTTGGCACTAATCCTTTTCTTAAGATGCTGTGAGAACCATTTCATCCAAATGCCAAATAAACTTGTGTTCTGGAAGAGGCATAGTTCTTGGTGTGTGTCTCCCCGCCCCCGTCCCACCCCCCACCACAGATTCGGGTGGGACTGGCTGGCGCACCTGCCTTCCCACAGGACAGCCCTTACAGGTAGCTCCCAGGCCCCAGTGCTCCATGACAGAGTACCAGAGGGAGCTGAGCTGTGCAGTGAGGGGCTGCCATCCCTCTGGTACTCAAACCCTGCTGCGCTGGGCATTGGCTGCTGCCTTGGAGAATGCTGATGACTTGCATGGGGTGCACATAGTCTACAGAGCCACCTTGCATCCTGTGTGACAAGCTGGCTGCCCTAATCGTGGAGAGCTGTGGTGCAGTGGGGTGGGGTAGGTACAAGGGAGGGCCTGGAACTTGGGCTCCTGCCCCACCTTTATACTCCCCTGGCCATGCAGGGAGGTATATATAAGCGTACCCTGCAGTTCACCTTGTTTTTCTAAAACAGTTCTGGCCCCTCAGGTCTCTTGAGACCTGTCCTGAAGCCCAGCTAGGGAATCTCTAAATCTCGAAGTAGGAGGAGCACTACCCTACATACCCAGAGAGGGCTGGGGTGGAGCTTGCTCCTACTTCCTGAGTGTGAGTTGAATGTAAGGGGGCCCAGGCCCTCTCTGGGGGACTGTTCTCATCTATAAAATCGCCTGGCAATCTAGATGTCTTTTTCAGGTGCAGCCTGAGGACGTAAGTACTGGAGCAGGGGCTGGTAAGGCTTGAGCAGGGCACCCTGCTGGGGCTTAACAACAAAGTAACTAGGCTCCCAGCAGTAGAGTGGGACCCCGCAGTGCTCTAGCCTGCATGGGTGGAGGAATTGGGGGTTGGGGTGGGGGTGGATAGCTGATTGGATTCCTGATGTGGGAGAGTAATTTGAGTTGGACCACCTGGAGGAATCGGGCAGACTCCAGGACTCCAAGCACTACTGCCTCTTCTGTTCTACAGTTGGGTATGCAGTAAATTCCCAGCTTATGCAGGGACTCGAGGGCTCCCTGACAATGACCAAGAGGAGTTCTAGCCAAACTTCCTAACAGCCTGAGCCCCCACCCCCGGGCCTCCATTAGCACCGTTGACAGCTCCTGGCCCCCTGACAAGGGAAGAACCTGGGATGACTGCCAAGAGGCACTATCCAGAGAGATCCCCCCAACCCACCTGTGCACAGTTGTGTGCCCAGGTGCTAAGCATCATCTCCTGCCCGATTCCCAGAAGCTACTGCATTACCCGGAATCCCCAGAGAGGCAGCAACCTCTCTGAGAACTTTGGTAGGGTTATGCATGGAAAGAGGGGTGTCAGAAAGGTGTCAGTCTTCTGGGGTCAGGAAAGGGAATCCCACACTGACAGCAGGGCAAAAGATGTCTTCCCATGCCCCTTCAGTCATGCCCCTCAAATCAGTGGCGCTGGGATCCAATGTGCTTTTACCCTTAAAACTAACATCCTTGCTGATTGGTGGATTGTTATTTCTGGTCCCCAGACTCCATTTCCAGGACTCTAAATGAGAATAATAATAGGACACGCCCCACCTCAGGATTAATGCACTCAGCTGCAGCTCTGGGGCTAAGGGCTGAGTCTGGTGAGTTTGGAGCCCTCCTCCTGGTGCCTCGCCAGAGCACCACCCCCACCTCCTCCAAACCACTCGGAGGTGACCGGGTCCAAGAGTGGAGGATTTAGCCACGCCCCAGCCCACCCTACTAATAAATATGTAGCAGCCTCCTAGTTCTTGAACCACTTCCTAGTTCTCCAGAGTAGAAGCTGTGGCTGTGCCATGAGGACCCTGGGCTGCATGCTCCTCTTTGTGGTGCAACTGGCGGTACGGGTGGACTCGGAGGGTGAGTGCTAGGACCCTGCCCTTTTTTTTTTTTTTTTTTTTTTTCTTTTTGAGACAGGGTCTTGCTATGCAGTTCAGACTGGTCTTGGGCTCACTTTGTAGCCCAGGCTGGTCTTGAACTTGCAAACAATTCTCCTGCCTCAGTCTCCCAAGTGCTGGGATTACAGGAGTGCGCTACCACACCCAGCTGCCCTTCTGTTCTTTACCCAATTGCCCTGCTTTCTGATTTCCACCACCTCTGGGAGGTGGGAGTCTGGAAGGAGATACTGTGATTGGGGGTGAATGATGAGCAGGCTCTACACTGGCCTCCTCTGGCCTAAGCCACGCTCCCCATTCCTGGGTGCTGCTGGGATGGGACTTGGGAAAGTGGTCTCAGCTCAGTCCCCTGCCCACTGTCTGCAGGCGCCTGGTGCTACGACTCCCAGGACCCAATGTGTGGTGAGGACACTGTGTCAGATGGGGCTGTGTGGGACTGGCGAGTTCTGGAGCCACCAGAGGGGTGCAAACATGGCCAAGAGGCAGACTGCACACTGCAGGCTCCTGTGTCCTTGTGCTCAAGTGACTGTGGGGACCAGACAGCCTGGCTGTTACTGTCCTGTATCTGTGTCCAGGTCTGCTGGGGTCCCCAGTCCTGCTCCTATCTGGGTCTGTGGGCCTGTCAATGTGTGCATGGGGTGGAGGTCTCCACTTGTTCTCCCCATCCGGCAGCCTGCCTCAGACTTGGTGGCTAGGTCAGGTGCTGAGGGCAAAGGGTGGAGGCTGTGGCCTGTTCATGTGTGTGGAGAGAGGAGGAAGTAGTTTGCTGAGGCTAGACTATTTCCTGGTGTGTGGGGTCCTCTGTCTACCCCTAGGATGCTTTCTTGACTGCTTCCTCAGAGACCCCAGACCTTGTTCCCTCAGGCCCCACCCACTGGAAGGAGCTAGCACCTGCCTGTGGGGGCCCAACCCAGTCCCCCATCAACATTGATCTCTGCCTGGTCCAGTGGGACTCGACTCTTGGGCCCTTCATCTTTGAAGGCTATGACTCAGCACCTCCAGGCCCATGGACCCTCGAGAATGATGGCCATACAGGTCAGCACCATAGGGTCAGACGCTCCAGAGGTGGAGGCAGGAACCCCACACAAGGGATGAGAATTCCCATAGGCACACAGACATCAGGACTCAGACACACAGGAGCTGAAATACCATACAGAGGTCAAGAATTGCCCACAGAAGCCGCGAGTGGTGGTGCACGCCTTTAATCCCAGCACTCGGGAGGCTGAGGTAGGAGGAGCGGCGTGAGTTCAAGGCCGACTTGGGCTATAACTTGAGCGCAAGGCCAGCCTGAGCTACATAGTGCGACTCTGCCTCAAAAAACCAGGGTTGGGAGTTTGGCTCAGTGGCTTAAGCGCCTGCCCTGGGAGGTGCGATGTTGTAAGTTCAATCCCTGGTGCCGCAAAAAAAAAAAAAAAAAGAATTGCCCACAGGGCTGGGGGCATAGCTCAGTGCTGTAGCACTTGCTGAGAATGTGTGAGGCCCTACCTTCCACCTCTAGCTCTACAAAAATGAAAATAACACCCACAAATGGGTATAATAAACTATATACAAGAATGGGAGTCCACCCCCACCCCATCGTGCCCCACTTAGTAGGAGTCAAAATCACCACAAAGCAGAAGAACCACATACCTTGGCCAAGATGCCATCCATAGGAGTCAGGACCCTCCTTACAAATAGTAACCAGCTATGGCCCTTGCAGCAGGACAAAAAGTCAAAACAGATCCAGATGTCAGTATGTCCCCGGGATCAGGGAGCCTGGAGAGTAGCCACAACCACACACAGCTGGGACCAGACCACCACAGGAGGGCTGCACTCTTCCTGCTGTGCTGGATGTGGTGCATTGGCAGGGGAGGGGGACAGTCATGTATCCTCTCACCCCCAGTGCTGCTCCATGTGGACACTGGTCCACAGAGCCCCCTGAAGATCTGGGGGGCCGGGCTGCCGTCACCTGCCTACCGAGCGCTGCAGTTGCACTTCCACTGGGGGAGCCCGGGACACACAGGCTCTGAGCACAGCCTGGATGGACAGCGGAGCTCCATGGAGGTGAGCTCCAGCCCAGGAGGGTGCACCATGAATGTGGGAGCATGTGAGGGGATATTGCTGCAGGCACCTCCTGATGTCTGTACCTCCCCAGATGCATGTGGTCCACATAAGCACAAAGTACCAAAGCATGAGGGAGGCACGATGTCACCCTGATGGCCTCGCAGTGCTCGCTGTGCTGCTGGAGGTGAGAGAGGGGTTGAGTGATCCCTGTGACTCCCAGAAAGGGGAACTTGTGATGTGTGGAGGGGGAGGGGTGGGCCTTTGGAATCTGTGGGGTAGTGAGATGTGGTTTGGGGTCCTATAAATTTAAAGGATTTTTTGGGAGAATGAAGCCACTGGGAAGCGTTGGATCTTGGGGTTTAGTATGGGTGATCCTCCCCAAAGCCATCTCCCGGGTCCCTATCACTCCTGGGAGCTTCCCACTGGAATCTGCCCCCTATTCCCAGAGTTGCCACCTTCAGAGACTCCCAACTCAAGAGTCCCTCTCACTGGATTTGCACTTCCCAGGAGCAGGACCAAGACAACTCCAACTTCTCTGCTATTGTGTCAGTCCTGAAGAATGCATCTTCATCTGGTGAGGAGCAGTGGGGTTGCATCTAAGCTGGGGGAACAGGGATGTGGATTCCAATCTCTCCCCACCTCCAGGGGTCTTGGTGAATCTGACATCCACCTTCCCGCTGGCCTCTCTGTTGCCTGGCTCCTCGGGGCTCCTGCATTACTATCGATACTCAGGGTCACTGACTACACCAGGCTGCGAACCCACAGTGCTCTGGACTGTCTTTGAGAGCACAGTACCCATCGGGCGTGCACAGGTGGGACCCCTGCCCCTGGGCCAGGTTACCCCCAAAGCTTTAGCTTTCTCCCATCCGCTCCCATTTTGACTCATCTTTGCCCTCTCAGATGGCTCAGTTCCAGACCTTGCCTTGGGCCGGGCTCAGGCTGCTCACTGATAATTTTCGCCCCCAGCAACCCCTGGAAGGGCGCAGGATCTCTGCCTCACCCAGAACCATGATCCGTGCTGCAGCCTCACCCCCCACCCTCACCCTAGCTGGTGCACACCAGACTCTATTGGGCCTGGGGCTCTGCGTGTGGCTGTGGCAGGGACCTAGGTTACAGGCATGACTCCTCTCATAATAAATGATGTACACCCTGACCTATTGGCATGCCTGTGACCCCAGCACTTGGGAGGCAGAGGGAGGAGGATTGCTACATAGTGAGCTCAAGGCCAGCCTAAACTACAAAGCAAGAACCTGTATAAAATAAAATAAAATAAGATAAAATAAAATGTACAGAGTGACCTTGGGCTATTGTGCCTGGGGAGTGGAATGGGGCCTAGATTGAGCTGTCTTCCATTTCAGGTGCCTGTCCAAACAACTGGGAGACCCGAGTGAGCCTTCCCTACCCCACCACAGTCTCAGGATCCTCTTCCAGAACCCCAGACTCACCCCCAGATTCCTCTCAGAGGGAGAAGGAGACCCTGCCTCCAGCCTACGACATATATCCAAACCCCTGGTCAGTTGGAAGGAGAAAAGCTTGCATGTCTTAAAAATGTCACCTGTAGCCCACAATTACACATTTTATTTAAAACCCAGGATACTATTCATTTAAGTGGTGACTCCAGCTGAAGTGTCCCCTATTCAGAGGGTGAGAAGTTGTTGATTCCAGTGTCTGCTGCAGACTGGGCTGGGTTGCTGGGTCCAGGTGACACAGACAACTAGAGAAGGGCTGTCTGGCCATGGCGAAGCCATATGCAGGTGGAAGTTAAGCTAGGAAATTACACCAGTCTGTAGTGAGGCTAAGTGAAAGCATAAGTGTCCTTAGTGTCACTGTTCAAAACAAAGCTGATTCAAGGGACACTGGAAGAGACTGTCATGTGAATGAAGCTGGCCAGAGTCATGCTGCTGCCTAGGTGACCCATGTGGGGAGTGTGACTGCATATTGGTGTGGCACTGTCTTCACTGACACTGGCCAGGTCCCAATGTCAGCCACTCATGTGTCCCTGGAGTCTTGCACAATGTGTGGGTGATGTTATTGCAGTATACAGAGGGCTTGTCTTCCCCTAGCATTTTTAAAGAAAAGGAATCTGCACTCACCTCCCCTGAGGAAGGGGAGTTGGGCTGCAGACCTTTGGGCTCTGCAGGCTACCTTATTGGAGGCTGACATCCCTGGCCCAGATCCTTACACACTTAAGACCAAGGGACCCTACTCACCCTCTACAGCCGGGAAAAAGTCTCCAGCGCTGATCACAAGGGCAGAGCCACCCTCCCTGCACAGACTGATCCTGGACAGTCCCCAACTCTGCTTCCCACCCTCCAAATACAGAGCACTAGCTGGCAGTGTTTGGGACTCTTCTTGCTTCGAACCATGTGAAGGGTAATTCTTTCCATTTGCCCCCTGCCAGGGACACCAAAACCCCTCAGGCTAGCGGTGAATTTTCTCGTACCTCACCCTGAGCAGCCTTCGGTGTGGCTGCTCTCAGTCTCCTTGCGGGGCCCCGGGTGGTTGAGGAGTTTTCTTGTGGTTCTTCCGGACTGGGGCTCGGTTCGCACCCCCTTCTGCAGGGCCATCAGGGACTTCCACGTCGGGCTTCGATGGTGCGACCAAAGCGTTCACAGCGCCAAGCGCCCGCAGCAGAGCTGGACCTCGGGGCGCGGCGCGGGGGACAGCACGAGGCTCGCGGCGGGCGGGTGGTGGCGACGAAGGGGACGGTAGCAGCGCGCGGAGGGCGTCCAGCTCGGCACGCAGCTCCGCGCGCAGCGCCTCTAACCCCGCGCCGAGCTCTGCACGAACGGCCGCGAGGCCCTCCTGCAGCCGCCGCTCGCTCACTTCCAGGACGCCCGCAGGGTAAGTGGCACCACCGCGCGGCTCCCCGCACACTGAGCACACAGAGCCGCCGCTGCGTGCGTCCGTCCTGTCGCTGGTGGCCGCTGCACCCGCTCCAGCCCCTGCACCAGCTTCGGCCCCCGCGCGCTCCACCAGCCTCAGCAGTCTAGGCGCCTCTGCCCTCGCAGCCGCCTCGGCGCGGAGCTGGCCTCGCAGGCGAGCCAGGCGGCCTGGGGCGCGGATTTCTTCGGGGGCTGGCCCGTTGGGTTGCGATCCTGGGTCCCGCCGGCGTCCCGCGCCGCGCCTCAGCGCCTCGGTAACTCCATACGCGCTCCGCGCCTGGGCCCACGAGCGCCCGGGCTCCGCTGCCATCTGTGCTGCAGCCGGCACCTCTGCCACCAGCGCCGGACTTGCCCAGGAGTCCCAGCCTGCAACCTAGCGACCACTGGGCCCCAAGCGACGTGCTGTGGAGAGGGCCCCAGGGACGCCTCTGGGAACGACCAAGACCTCAAGGGATCCAGGGAGGGTGCCGGGAGAATCCTGGCAGGGCCCAGCCCAGGTTGGCCAGAGTTCCAGGAGACCCTGGAGGGTCAATGCCAGCAGGCGCAGGGGTACCATGCTTGCCTGAAGAGACTCTGTCGTTGGTTAGTGCCTATCTGGGACTCAGGCTGACTGCTGGGCAGAGTCCATAGGATATGGAGCAGTGGCTACAGATGCTCAGGCACCCCAAGACCAGAGTCAGTCATCAGCAGACTTCACCTCTTTCTAGTGAAGCTACTGCCCTTCTCATAGTCAGAGTGTGGTCGTGGACCCCTCAGGACTCCTCACTGACTCAGTCCTCACCCGGCATCTCCAACTCCACATTTCCTCCCCCAATCTTCAGGTCTTCTTTGCTCTCAGGAGTGATCCAGCCCTCAAAGAGGCCCATCTCTCACCATACCAGGGCTACATCCTCTTAACCTCTGCTAATCCATCAACCCCTGGGCCTTGTACAGCCCTCCCAACCCCCCACTTGTCTGGTAGTTTCAGCTTATCCCACTTCAGCAGGGAAACCATCCTTGACCACCCCATTCCATACCAGGTAATTCAAGCCTGTTCCCCTCAGGACCCTTCACAGTGTGTTTTGTTTGTTTAAACTATAGGAATCTCTATGTTGTTGTGTTACCTAGACTGGTCTTAATTCCTGGGTTCATGTGACCCATCTACTTCAGCCTCCCCAGTAGCTGGGATTATGGGTGCATGCCATTGCACCTGACTCACAACTGACTCTGAATGACTCTGTCCAACAACTGTGGGTCCCTGAGCCCAGGGCTGCTTCATCTAGGCTGGGTCCAGTGCAGAGCCAGGTCCTCGCTGTCACTAAACATGCTGACTGTTGGGTGAAGGAGTAAATGGATACGGGTTGGGACTGGGGATCCTCTCCCTACTTTACAGTAGAGGGTGAAGCTACCCCCACCCCTCCAGACTGGCATGTGAGGCCATGTGGCTGGATCCGCTGGTTTTCCCGCCCCTGCAGCCCTTTCTCCTTCAGACCCCCTTCAATACATGCTGATGCCTTTGCCTGTGCCTCCCGTCTGTGTCAAGCCCAGAGGGCTGTCAGCACTCTAGAGGGCAGCATCTCCCCACCCCATGTTGTTCTTACTGCCCTCCAGGGGCTAGTTAGGACGCTGGGTGCCCTGGGCCCTGGGGCCTTCCCAGCAAATTGAGGGTTGGGTAGGGCTGGCAAGGAACCAGCCTGGAAGGGAGATGACAAGACAGCTGCTGGAATGGCAGCCGGGCGTGGTGGCGCACGCCTTTAATCCCAGCACTCGGGAGGCTGAGGTAGGTGGAGCATTGTGAGTTCGAGGCCAGCTTGGGCTACAACATGAGTGCAAGACCGGCCTGAGCCACATAGTGCGACCCTGCCTCAAAAAACCAGAGCCGGGAGTTTGGCTCAGTGCCTTAAGCGCCTGCCCTGGCAGGCGCGAGGTTATGAGTTCATCCCTGGTGCCGCAAAAAAAAAAAAAAAAAAAAAAAAAAAAAAAGACAGCTGCTGGAGCGTGTGTCCTCAGGGTACACAGAGACTGGCCTCTCTACAGCTCTGTGTGTATGTGTTGGGCAGAAAGAAGGGTTGCTGTTGGCCCTGTTTTGGGGCAGTCCCCTATTCATTTGAGACAGTCACTTATTCATTCACTCTAACCTATTTCACTGGAAGGTGCAGAGAGAGGTGAGAATTTGGCACTCTTCAACCCCTCACAGACACACACCCCGCCTTGCTACAGAGTTACCTGGCCCCTGGGACCTCCAGCATCTGGCTGGGCTGGAGAGATCCCTAGAGTCTCGTTAACCATACCCCTACCCTATGCCCAGTGATTAAAATACTGTGACAAGAGAACCCTGGATTCCTTGCACAGCCTTGCTGGAGACAGGCTGTGCGACACAGGCCTTCTGCTCTCTTTGAACCTCACAGATGCCAGGAGGTGAGGATGTGAAAAGTGCCAGTTCAGTTAGGTTGTCTCTGACTGTGGAGTTTATGGACAGGCTGGATACAAGCTGAGTTTTTGCTATAATTTCAGCTTGGGGCTCATTAAGGCTGCAGATGTGGGATCCCCTGCTTGTGTTAGGAGGTCCCAAAGCCATGGACTGCACAGAAAGGAGCCAGAGTAGAGTAGGAGGGAGTCTACAGAGACCCAGTCAGGTCCCGATGAGGGCTGCAGAGATGTTGATGGTGACTGGACAGGCAGGTTTGTGATCACAAGACCCTGAGCCCCGAGCTCAAGTGCAGTGAGAACCAAGGAGTAGATAGTGGGCACCCTGGCTCAGGCTTCATCCGTGGTGGCAGGGTTGCAGTGGATGCCGAACTCTGGAGGTGAGGAGGAGGGGAAGGGAGAGCAGATAGTCTGCACCCAGACTGGTCCAGAGGGGAAGAGATGGGGCGGCAAGTAGGGCAGAGCTGGAGGGAATATGGGGTAGAAAGGGAGAGAGCAGGGCTGCTTTCTGGTTCCTCCTGGAAGCTCTCACAGCCTGCCCTAGCCCTGCCCCCAGAGCTCCCTGCATGGAGGGGCTGATAAGGGCTGTGGTGGACCAGGCACTGTGAGGGTGGGGAGGCCCCCCTCAAAGGTGGTGGTAGGGGATTAGTGACCTTGACATTTATTAACTCGTTAACAGTGCAGGAGCAGGGGAAGGAGAGAAAGCCTAGCGGCTCCAGGCCTGGTCTGGATGGTGCAGTCTCTCCCTGTGACTTTGCTGTCGTCACTATTGCACTCTGTTGCTGTTGAACCCTGGCAGCCACCAGAACAGGGGAATTTATTTCCCAGAGCCCAAGGACAGCTAAGAGCCTGGAGAACATTCAACTGTGGGGAGGGGGTGCTGGTAGCTCCTGAGGGGGAGGGCACCTGCAGAGGGAGAGGGGGTCAGTGGGTGTGACTGTGGCTTCCCAGTCCTCAGGGGAGTATCTGGAACACACAGACTGCCCCCCCAAGTACCCCTCTCCCTCCAGAGCCCATAAAGTAGACTCCCTGTTCTTTTTCAACAAGTTCAGGACAGCACTGTGTGAGTCAAGCCAGGAGAAGTGAGGAGCAAACAGAGGGCCCCCAAAGCTGGCTGAGCACAGAGCTGGCTTTTGGGGATGGAGTGCACCAGGAGGGGTAAGTGGGTCTTAGGGGGGCAGTGTGGGCCACAGAGTCTGGGAAGTACTTTCAGAGAGTGGTAGGGAACCCGAGGGACAGTAGGAAACCTCAGTGGGGAAGAAGCACCAGGTGTGTCTGATGTGCCATGAGGGACCTGGTCACCCTGAGGGTTTCACAGTCTCACCAAATGTCAGGTGGTCTCAGTTGCCTCACCTCAGTTTCCCCACCTGTCAACCCGGGATCAGTCTACACTGGCCAGGATATGATGAGGGCAGCAGAGGTGAGAGACTGGAAGGTTGCACGTGGCCATGGTTGCAGCCCAGTTGGGGGACTCTGGGAGACCCTGGCTCCCACACCCTTGAGCTGTAGGTGGCCCCTAATTCAAAGAAGAGATCAGAGAGGAGTGACTTGCTCTGTGCCACATCTTATTGTATGATCTGGAGCTTCCTGTAGGGGTGAACTCAGGGCACACCTTGCCCCTGAAGACCCCTGCCCAGAGTCCAGGAACTATGCCCTGGCCTCCTGAAGGCACTGTCTACCCAGGTGTCCTCTAGGAATAGACCTGGTACAGGTAGCTCTGCAGGGTTGCAGCTCATCATTCAGGAATGACCTTTTTTGACCTCCCAATGAGCTCATGTGCCTGGTAATGATTTTGCTTGCCTGGTTCTAGCGTCAGCAACCACACTCCTTCCCCGACGAATGTCTGGGCTGGGGCGGCTCTGACCAGTCTGAGTTGGGCCCCAGTCCCCCAGTTTGCTCTAGATGGGGATGGGACGTCAGCATGTGTGTGTGCTCATCTGGGTGTGCTCTGAGGGCCCAGCCTCGGCTCCCTGTGGGACAGTTCCAGGTTCCTGACTGGACAGATGAGGCCCTCATGAACACCTTGTGCCTTACTCTCTCACCACAGATGGTGACAAAGATCCTTCCCTTGGCCAGATTTTATTCAGACTCCTGAGCCGCCTTCTAGACCCATCTGTGTACTTCCTTATAAATTCCATTTTAGCAAAGACTCTGCTAAGTCAGTTTAGCAAGAACAGTCCCCTCCTCCCCCTCTGCTCACCTCAGTAACTGATCAGGTTCCTCAGCCTCCTTGCCATGTCCCTGGTGATGTCTGATCACCAAACCTATATCCAACAAGCATCCTATAAGGTCAGCTCAGCTGGAATCCCTCTTGCCCCTGTTTTCTCTTAGTAACTTTTCACCTGCTTATCCCCACGCTCTCTCTTGGCTATAAATTCCCACTTGTCCACATTGTATTCAGGGTTGAACCCAATCTCCCTCCTCTGCTGCAAAATTCTTTTGCTGTGGTTCCTGTACAGCCGCAATGATCCTGAATTAAGTCCTTCTTACTCTGCTTTGACAAATCACTGAATCACTTTTTGTTTAACCATGGGGACAAAAGAGGGCCTATGCAGGGCTGCTATGGGGCAGTGTGGAGGCCCAAATCAGAAGGAAATGCCCAGCCCATACAGGGGCCATTGGGGTTCCCTTGCTGGCCTGCCAGGGCTGAGATCACCATATCAAGGTCACCCTCAAGACCACCAGACCTGAGGATGGAATTGTCTGTCATGCCAGTGAAGGAGGTCATGTGCTGCGTCAGCCTGAGTGCAGCCCTTGCTGTGGCCCCTCAGTGACACTCTCTTACCCACATTTCAGCAAAGTTCCACTCTGAATCTATCTGTCTTATGAGGTTGAACCTATGAGCTTCCCTGGTTCAGCCCAAGGACACAGTTTTATTTATTGATTTTTGTTTTGTTTTGTTTTTTGAGACAGGATCTTGCTCTGTAGCCCAGGCTGGCCTTGAACTCACAGCGATCCTCCTGCCTCAGCCTCCTGAGTGCTGGGATTACAGGGATGTGCCACACAAAGCAGGCAATCATAAGCACTTATTCACTGTCAGTGAATGAAGCTGTCTTCACTGGGCTTGGCATTCTATTAATAGGTACTCTGTAGATGCTGCTTCCTTATTTGTGGGCTAAAATGGGACAGCATCTTCAAGACCCCTGCCAGGGATACAGCCTTAGAGGGGCAGAGTCTTGGCCAAGGTGGGAGGCTTCATCCAACTTTTCCTCTGTCTCTGGGCTGCGGAGGGGGCACATGGCAGCATGGAGTGAGTGTCAGTGGGGAGGCAGGGAAAGTACATATATGGCAAGGGACACAAATGGGATGAGGGGGGCAGTGGCAGCACTGAAGATCGTACCATTCCTTCTTACCCCTTGGAGCTGTGTTGGTTACTGTTCTCTTGTTGCTGAGACAAAATACCAACGCACAAAATTTAGGAAGGAAAGGTTTATTTAGTTCACAGTTTGTGGAGGTTTCAGTCCATAATCAGCTGGCTCCAAGGCAGGGTGGTGTGGCCAGAGGGGCAACTGTTCATGGTGGCAGAAAACAGCAAAAACAACAAGAGCAAAAAGGGAGGAGAGGAACGCCAGAGAAGACTCTTTCTGTCTCTTATGTTGTATGTAGGCTGCCCAGCCTAGGGTGGGTGTAGCACTCACACCCATAATCCCAGCATTGGACCATGAGACACAAACCATGACAGAGCTCCTTGGAGGCCTTTCATCTTGGAAATTGAACTAGACCATGTCAGATACTTGTACATACCCTAGTAACCAGTACCTGGCCAGGGTCTTTCCTCTTCATTTTCCTGTCTCCAAAAGAGAAAGTTTTGAGGTGGTTAATTATTCTCTTTATTATGCTTTTACTGTAAACTCACAGTGTACAGTACTACCTACCGTCTACCTGACTAAGGAACACTTGCACATGCACTATTCAGCCAAGAATGACTTGAGTACCTCTCTACAAGTGCCTGCCAGCCTGATTTGTATGTTTCCTTTGTTTTTCATAGATTTTTTTCCCTATGAATGTAGATATCTCTGAAAAGTATATAGTTTGGTTTGACTTATCCTTATCTGGAGTGTCGTAAGAATGGTATCATTTTATGTATGGACTTCTGGGACTTGCCATTTATACCGAACCTTACTTTCCCCCTCTAGGGCTAGGGATGAAAACCAGGCAGCACTGAACTGTATCCCCAGCTCATTTTATTTTTTATTTTGAAACAAGTTCTCACTAAGTTGCCCAGGGTGACCTCAAACATGCAGTCCCCCTGCCTCAGCCTCCCAAGTAGGTGGGATCACAAGCGTGTGCCACCACACGCATTGTAGCTTTTATGTTCTTACTTGGTGTTTCCTTCATTACTGGTGAAGTTGAGTATCTTTTCACATTCTTATTTGTCACTTACGGTTCCTTTTCTTGGCAAATGCTTATTTATAACTTTTGCCTACTTTCCCTTATTAAATTATAGATGTTCTATTTAATCTCTTACTTTCATTAAGGCATAACTTGCATAGAGCATGGTATATGCAACCTTGGATGCACAGATGCACTTTACATTTATGTCCACCTAGGTGACTAGCACCCCGGTCAACACGTACATTCGCAGTACCCAGCAGGCTCCTCCTAGTCAGCCCCAAAAGGCAACCACTAGTTAAATCAGTAAGCTTGGCTTTGCTGAGGGCCTTCTGGTTACAGCATGATGGATGGCATCAGAGTGGGAATGTCATATGGCAAGACGGGAACAAGAGATTCAGCCTCAGGTTTGCTCTTGTTTGTTTGTTTTGGTACCGTGAATTGAATTCAGGACCTTGCACTTGCCAGGCAGGCACTGTGCCACTGAGCTAACTCCCTGGCCCCCCAGGCTTGCTCTTGGAATCAAATCTTGCTCTTTTAGGAACTAAGTGGAGTCTTCAAGAATAACACGAAGGACTGGGAGATTGGCTCAGTGGCTTAAGCGCCTGCCTGGCAGGCGCAAGGTTGTGAGTTCAATTCCCGGTACCAGAAAAAAAAAAAAAAAAAAAAAAAAAAGATTCCTGGGCCTACTGTGCCTGCTTGGCAGGCAGGCACGAGGTTGTGAGTTCAATCCCTGGTAGTGACAAAAAAAAAACACAAATCCCCTCACAGGGCAGCACCCTATGGCCTGATTACTTTTGCACTGGGCTCCCTGTCATAGAGGTCCTACCACTTCTCACTATCACCTCACTTGGGACCAAACTTCCATCATGTGAACCTTTGGGGGCCAAACCACATCAAACCATAGCCATGGTCAGGAGAGAGGAGCACACACTTCCCCAGAATTTAATGCTCCTAGACTCCTGGTCCAGGGCAGGTATACCTTTGTCAGGTGACTGGCACTGAGAAGCCTGGTGTCTTAGCTTTACTATGGACCCAGCGACCTGGGGAAGTCAGTGGACACTCACTGTCCCTTCACCACCATTGCATGAGCTGGGTGAGTCTGTTCCAGACCCTCACATGTTTGAGTCTGTGTGTCTGTCTGTCCTGAATCTGCACTGGAGCTGGGTGGTAGGTACATTTTAGTGTCTGAGAGACCTAGCATCTTCTTTACATGCTTTTTTCCCCTGGAATTTCTTGGCTATTATCCTATAGTATCATTCAATATGCATGTTAGGATTATTTTTGTCAAGTAAACATCAAGATGTGGTGTTTCATTAGGATTGCATTGAATTTATAGATTAATTTAGGGAGAATATTATATAACATATAACATAGCTAATATGACATATAGTAAAACACAAAAACATTACTCTGTCTTGATTTTAACAAGTTAATTTTGAGATATGGTCTTGCTATGTTACCCAGGCTGGCCTCAAACTCCTGCTTTGGACTTCCAGTATCTGAAATATAGACATACCACCTTGCATAGCTCCTGTTCCCTTTCTACTACTAACTTTGTGTATTTGTTCATTTTTACTTTACATTTTATTCATTGACTTAAAAATATCTTTTGAATTGATCAGTTTTAGTCTATCACCATACCATCCTGAACATGCCTGATCTTGTCTTAAATGATTAGTTTTAGATTCTGTTTTTATGCTTTTAGGGTTATTAATGTTCAACTTTGATTTTGTTAAATTAAGTTTTATGATTATTTTTAATCTTTTGAGTTAAACATACAATCTATTTTCATTTATCTATTACTAAAGTGTTTAAAATGATAATGTCCCTCTATTTTGAGATGGTGTTTCTGGAGACTGTTCAGGCTGGGCCCAAGCTTTCAAGCCTCCTGTCTCAGCGCCCTGTATACCCTGAGTACATGGCCAGCAAAGCATGTTTTCAAATTGACACATTAAAACTGTGTGTGTTTATGGGGTGATGTGATGTTTCAATATATTTATACACTGTGTTCTTTGGCTATTTTGAAATTGACCGTTTCATTGTTAAATTGTGATTGCTTTTTAATATTCTGGATACTAGACTCTTATCTATGATTGGTAAATATTTTTTCCATTCTGTAGGTTTTATTTTTACCTCTTTCTTTCTTCTTTCTTTCTGTATTCCTGTCCCTCTCTCCTTCTCCTTCTCTCTCTCTCTTTCCCTCTCCTTCTCCCTCTCTTTTCTTTCTTTTTCTTGGTGCTGGAGATTGAACTCAGGGCCTCAGGGCTTTAATATCAAGCACATGTTCTACCACTGAGCTACATGGCTTGCCTCCTTTTCACATTCACAGTTATGAGTGTGTGTATTGTGGGGGGTAATTGAACGTAGGGTTTTTACACTGAGATACATCCCCGGCTCCTGATTTTTTATGTTGGTGCGGAGTCTCACTAAGTCACTAAATTGCCCAAGTTGGACTTAAATTTAAAATTCTCCTGCCTCAACCTCCATGATCACAGGTGTGCACTGACTGCCTGACAATAAACAGTATTTTCTGTAACAACAGTAAACTTCCATATAGATAACAGAATTTTTTTGTTGTTATTGATAACAGGGTTTTTAACACATTGCATTCCTTGTTTTTTTTTAGTAACATAATTACAACAGCAATTTGTTTGCCTTATCTGAAGATTAGCTGTGACTTCATCCCCAGGACAACCTCTCCTTGGAGTTTCTCTCCCTGGCCCCCCCACCATACATCTTGGGCAGCATTGTTTATAGTATTGACCTCCTGCAGTTGGCAAAATAATCATTTATATGACTAGACCCAAAGGTCAATGTTTGCAAACATCTACTGTTTGTATTTCTTTTCTGCTTCCTCTAAATTTGCTTTGCTACTGGGAGTTAATGTGTTTCCTATTGCTTGAGGATATCTTTGCACATTTTAGGGTTTCTTTTGTCATATACATACCATATTTTAGTCTGTGTCATCATTTCTACTTTTATACTAGGTTGAGAATATTACCTTCTGGATTGTAAATTAAACACAGGCTCCTTCTAGGAGGACCCCTGCTAGGATCTGTGTAACTGACAATGCTGTCCCAGGGAGCTCCTTTCTAGGTCTGCCTGGCCCTCTCACTAACAAGACCAGTCTGGCAAATTATAGGAGTACTTTATGGGAAGAAATTTCTTTTCTTTTTATTTTATTTTTTGGTCTTTGAGACAGGAATTCACTATGAAGTTCAGGTTGGCCTGGAACTCACAGCAATCCTCCTGCCTCAGCCTCCCAAGTGCTGGGATTACAGGCATATGCCACCACACCTGGTGTTATGAGAAGAGATTGACAGTGTGAAAAATGTATCCTAAATAGGGAAAGTGGTTTTGTTTTTCTACTAATTTGGTAGTTAAATTCACTTTCCAACCTAACCTATTAGAGACAGCCACCTTTACAATTTGGTGGGTTTTCTCCTAGGTGCATGTGTGTGCATATATACTGGTTGAGCATGTTTTCGGTGACAGGATGAGGGAAGACCTTAGAATTTTTAGCTTCCATAAAAGCAATGAGAAAATTGGAGATAAAATTTTGAGTCAACTATTTCAGACTCTGGAAATTTACCAAAGGCTTACATCAATCTAGGAAGTGTTTTGTTGTTTTTTTTTTCCCCAAGAATAATGTCTGAATCTCAGTAAGAGTAATGAACATCGTGGTCAGGTCTTATCTCCCATTATCCTGGTATGCAGTAGTCTTAAAAATAACAAATCACATTAGTGATGAACACCAGGAGTTCTGTGTCTACCACAGGAAGAAGAATGGGGCCAGACCTCTTTTGAAGCCTTATTCCCCGAGGATCATTGGTGCTTAACCAATCTGGTAGTTTCCTATAAGACCCACACATGCAAAGCTTTCTATATTTGACTTCATTTGGAGGCTGTCCAGTGCAACAAACCTTTTCCAGGCAATGAATGAGTTAGGCTAAACATTAATCATTAAACAGCTTAAAAAGAAAAACTGTGGAATGAATTCACTGAAGAGGCTCTGGGAAAGATGTGATATATTTCTGATCTAGAAAGCCAGATTCATGTCTGGGCTATGTACACACCCAGTGCACACTTAGAAAAGCCTTGAGATAATCCTAAGCTTCATTTCCGACTGGCCTTGATCTTGGCACAACAGACTGTGAGAGCTGAAACACAGTTATGTTTTGCCTGGCAGAGCATTGACACCATGCCTCAAAATGCACACAAAGCCTCTGTGTAAAGACTGAGTTTCAAGTGTTTGAGGAAATCCCTGTCTGATCAACAGTCCATAAGCAATAAGCAGAGACTTCAATGGCCACACTTGACAAAGAATACAAATCCTAAAGAATTAATTTAGAGAAACCACTAAAAATACAACCACAACAAATAGGAACAACACACTCCAAGAATGGGGAGAGGGCTGACCATCGTGATGCACACCTATAATCCCAGCACTTGGGAGGCTAAGGCAGGAGGACTACCATGAGTTTAAGGCCAGCCTGGGATACATAGTGAATTCAAGTCCAGCCTAAACCATATAGTGAGATGCTGTCTCAAAAGAACAAAACAAAGCAAGGGGAGAGTATGATTTTTGCCGAGAACCATGCGGCTCCTAAAGTTCTTGAGGTAAAGGACCCAGAGAGGATGAGAAAAATAAAGAGACAAAGCTGGGGTCAGGTGGAACCATTACTCTCCTGATGGGAGGAAAGGAACTGCTCAACCACTGTAAACCCTTTATTTATATATTCCCAAGAAGGATGTTAATTTCAACCCCACTTCCTAGCAACTTGTTTGCCTAGCTGGCCAGGACCCCTTGCCTTCTTGGTGTTGGAACAACTTGTTTATGTGGCTTGTTTTGAGCTATCTGTTTTCAGAGCTGGTCTTGCTTTAGCCCTACACATGTGATCAATCTCCAGCTTCAAGGACTCCCTACAGATCTTCAGTATTGCCAAATTATATTATGTAAAATTTGTAGTTTCAATAACAAAAGGATTACAAGACATGCAAAGAGACAAGAAAGTATGGCCTATTCACAGGGAAGAGAAGCAACCAATAGAAAGTATCTCTAATGAAGCCCAGACTTTGGATTTATTAGACAAATACTACTTACATATTTATTTAGTTGTGCTGGAGATCGAATCCAGAGCCTTGCACATGCTAGGCAAGTGCTCTAACACTAAGCTACAGTCCCAGCCTGAAATATGTTTTTATTTTCAGTGCTAGAATCATGCTAAGCAGGTCCTCTACCACCAAGCTATCCCATCCCTGCTTAAAGACTTTAAGTCAGCGTTTTAAATGTGTTCAAAGAACTAAAGGAAACCATGGCTAAACAACTAAAGGAAAATATGAGAAAAATCTCTTACTAATTGGGGAATATCAATAAAGATATAGAAATCATAATAAAATGACCAAGTAGAATTCTGGAGTTGGAAAAGAAAAGAATTCTGGAGTTGGTAAGTATAATAACTGAAAGGGCTTAACAGCAGATTTGAGCAGGCAGAAGTAGTCAGCACACTTGAAGATTGGTCAATTGAGATTATTGCCTGAGGGACAGAAAGAAAAAAGTTGAGAAAAGTGACAGAATTCTGTGTGATACAGTCAAGCATACTCTTATATTCATGACAAGAATTCCATCAGGAGCTGGGTATGGTGATGCCTGCTTGTAATCCCAGCTGTGCTGATGGTGAACCAGTATGAAGGAGGCTGAGACAGGAGGCTAGCCTGGACTATGTAGTGAGACCCTGTCTCAAGAAAAAGTTAAGATTTTTGGTTTCATGAAACACATTAGTCCACATGACCAAGAAGCTCAATAAACTCCAAATGGGATAAGTGCAAAGAAATTAAAACCTAAGGACATTAATTGCCAAGCTGTCAAGGGCCAAGACAGAGAATCTTGAAAGTAGCAAGACAGATTTGACTCATCACATGTGAATATCCTCAATAAAATCAACAGATGATTTCTCATCAGAAACAATTAAAGCTGAAGTGTAGTGGGAAGACATTGAAAGAGTCAACTGAGAATTCTATCTCCAATATAATTAGTCTTAAGAGATTTTCCGCCATCTTTCCATGCCACCACAATGGTGTGCATGAATGTCTTGGCTGATGCTGTCAAGAACCTCAACAGTGCCTAAAAGATAGGCAAACACCAGGTCCTTACTAAGCCGTACTCCAAAGTCATTGTCCAGTTTCTAACTGTGATGATGAAGCATAGTGACACTGGCGAATTTGAAATCACTCATGATCCCAGGGCTGGAAAGATTGTTGTGAACCTCACAGGCAGATTAAACCAGCGCGGCATGATCAGTCCCAGGTTTGATGTGCAGTTGAAAGACCTGGAAAAATGGCAGAGTAATCTGCTCCCAAAGACTGCCTGGGGTGAGCTGCAGAAACGAGTGACTCCAGACCCCAAAACATCAGGCCCTTAGGTTGCCATCCATGCAGATTACTAGGCAACGTGGTGTCATGTGACATTAGGTTGCTAAATGTATAAATAAATGCCCCTACAGTGAGAGGGCACTTCCTTTCCTCCCATCAGGAGAGAGGGCTCCACCTCATCCCAGCTTTCTGGGGTCAGGTCTCATCTTTATTTCTTCACCTTTTCACTGCCCTTCATGGTCCTCACCCCAGGAAATTCCAAAGCTGTGCAGGTTGCAGCACTAGTGCTTAAAAAAAAAAAAAAAGATGAAGGCCAGGTTAAGATATTCTCAGACAAGAGAAATTTTATCAATAGGAGAACTCTCCTACAAAATATACTGTAGGACTTCAGGCTGCAATGAAAAGAAATTGGACAATTACTTCTTTTTTTTTTTTTGGCACCAGGGATTGAACTCACAACCTCGTGCCTGTCAGACAGGCGCTTAAGTCACTGAGCCAAACTCCCAGCCCTGGTTTTTTGAGGCGGGGTTGCACTGTGTAGCTCAGGCCGGCCTTGGGCTTGTGTTGTAGCCCAAGCTGGCCTCGAACTCACAACACTCCTCCTACCTCAGCCTCCCAAGTGCTGGGATTAAAGGCATGCGCCATCACGCCCGGCCGGACAATTATTTCCACATTAAGAAATAAAGAATGCTGAGTAAGATTATATAAGCAAATGTAAAATATAGTATAAATGTATTTTTGTTTAGAACTTATTCTCATATGATTTAAAAGACATCTGCATAAGCTGGACATGATGGTACATGTTTATAATGCCAGCATTATGGGAGGCTGAGGCAGAAAGACCACAAGTCAGATCCCAGACTGGGCAATTGAGTGACTTAATGAGACTCCCTATCTCAAGAAGAGTGAGGAGGGGGGAAAGGAGGAGAAAAAGGAGAAAGAGAAAAAGGAGGAGGGGAAGGAGCAGGAGAAGGAGAAAGAGAAGAAGAAGGAGAAGGAAAAAGAGAAGGAGAAGAAGGAGAAAAGAAGAAGAGGAGGACAAGGAGAACAGGAGGAGGAGGAAGAGGAAGAAGGGTAAGAGAAAAAGAAGAAGGGGTCTGGTTAGGGATGTAGCTTGGTGTGAAGGTCCTGGGTTCAACACCCAGTACCACAAAAAAGATAGCTATATAAAGTGATAATTACAAATCCAAGTTGATGGACAACACCCAAAGATGTAATCAGTGACACAGTATAAAGGGGAGAAAACAGGACTATGTAGAAGCAGTCTTTTTTTTTTTTTTTTTTTTTTTTTTTTGGTACCAGGGATTGAACTTATGACCTTGCGCTTGCCAGGCAAGCAAAATCTCAATATACTATTGAAATTAATTAGGTCAGTGCTATCCAAACTGGACTGTTACAGATTAAGATGTGAACTGTAATTCCCAAGGAAATCATTTATGAAAACAAGTAAAAATGTATAATAAAAGAAACAAAAGGGCATTAAAGTGGCATATTAGAAAGTATTTAACACCAAAGAAGGCAGTAATAGAGAAAAATGAGGAGTTACAAAGAGGTATATAACATATAGAAGACAAATGCCAAGATGGCAGATGTAAGTCCTTCCTTATCAGTAATTTCACTAAAAGTAAATGTATTAAACTGTCCAATTAAAAGGCACAGATTGGCAGAAGATATTTAAAAATAACCTGACAATATGTTGCCTACAAGAGACTCAATTTAAATTCAGTTCACAAATAGGTTGCAAGTACAAGTATGAAATAAGGTATTCCATGAAAATATTTATCAAAAGAGCATTGAGTTCCTCACTAATATCAGGTAAAACAGACTTTAAGACAAAGATTTTTACTAGAGACGATGAATGTCATATATCATTATGTAATGATAAAAGTGCCACTTAAAGCAAAGACTGACTCAGTTGAAGGGAGAAATAGGCAATTCAATTATAAGAGTTGGAGACTTCAATTCTCCATTTTAATAATGGACAGAACAACAAGGCAAAAGATTAGCAGTGAAGCAGAAGATTTAAAGAATATATAAACCAACTAGCCTATCTTAGTCACTTAGTCACTTAGTCCTGTTGCTGAGACAAAATACCACATACCCACAACTTAAAGGGGGAGAAGATCATTTTAGATCATGTTTTCAGTCTATGGTTGACTGAATACAAAGCAGGAAGGACATGGTGGAAGAGTCTCAGAGAGGAAGTCTGCTCATATCATATGGCCAGGAAGCAGAGAGAGAAGGGAGGAGTGGTGGAAGGAGATACATAGGCCCTTCCTGATCCCACTGTCAGTGAACTGCCTCTTCTGACCAGACTCCACCTGCTGATAGCACATTTAACTGTGAATGCATCAGTGGATTAAAACACTGATGAGTACAACGCCCTCACAATACAATCACTTCCCAAAAGCCCCACCTCTGAACACATAAGGATTTACGGGGACATTCTAGAACTAAACCATAATATAAACTAATAAGTCTGTGGAATACTTCATCCAACCACAGTTAAATATACATCTTCTCAAGTGTATATGGGACATTCTCCAAGAGGAGATGGTCGTATTTTATTAAACAATAAAAACCTCATCCAGGGGTGAAATCTTTTGAACGTATTGAATGTTGGAGAGCCAGTAGTCATCTTTCCCCTTACCTGGTGATAAAGACTGTCTACTGGAAAAAAAACTCTATAAATGTAAAAATTTTGAGAAATATTTCAGTGGGCTAGACACCTGATGCAACAAATATAGAGACACTATATAAGTGTGACATATGTGGAAAATCAATTAAGCTAGGACTCATCCTTTATTCTTTATCAGACAACTCACACTGGGAAGAACCCTTATGAATACGAGAAAGCTTTCCATCAGAGTACTTACAAGCCAGGCCTGGTAATGCACACCTGTAATCCCAGCACTCGGGGAGTCTGAGGCAGGAGGATCACTAGTTTGAGTCCCATCTAGGTAACTTAGTGAGCAGAATGGTGCTATTGGGAGGTGATGGAACTTCTAAGAGGTGAGCCTAGTGGGGGTTCTTCAAATCCCTAAGAGCATATCCTTGAAGGGGATGTTTGTCCCTATCCTGTCCCATCTTTTTTTCATTTGCTCCTAGCCATGAAATGAATGGTTTGGCTTTGCCCTGAACTCACCATGATGTCCTGCCTTACCACAGGCCCAGAGGCAACAGGGCCAATCAGTCACAGAGTGGACCATCAAAAAGTGTGAGTCAAAACAAAGATTTACTTTTTTTTTTTTTTTTTTTTTTTTTTGCGGTACCAGGGATTGAACTCACAACCTCGCACCTTCCAGGCAGGTGCTTAGGCCACTGAGCCAAACCCCGACCCTATTTCTTTGGGCCAGGGTCGCACTATGTAGTTCAGGCCGGCCTTGCACTCATGTTGTAGCCCAAGCTGGCCTCAAACTCACAACGCTCTACCTACATCAGCCTCCCAAGTGCTGGGATTAAAGGCATGCGCCACCACACCCGGCCAAAGCTTTATTCTTTATAAGTCAATTATCTCAAGTATTTTTTATAGTAATGGGAAGTTGACTAACAAGTTTGGCAAAAAAAAAAAAAATTATTCTCATCACAGCTCTTTTGCTTTAAAGTTATTGCATGCTTTCCTGGCATGTGCGAAGTCCTGGGTCAATCCTTAGAACCACACAAAAAAAGTTTTTCTACTATTTGCATTTACAGGACATGGTTATTCTTCTTGGGCATGATTATTTTTCTTTTTAGAAATTAATGCCTATAGGCTGGGTGTGGTGGTGCATGCCTGTAATTCCAGCACTGGAGAAGCTGAGGCAGAAGAATCATCGTGAGTTCGAGGCCAGCCTGGCTTACAAAGTGAGTTCAAAGAGGCCTGACCTACATAGTAAAACTCTATTTCAAAAAGACAAAATAATAATAATAATACCTATGAGCTACAATATAATGTAATAAGACCAATATTCTTGAGTAATATACTGAATTTTATACATCCAAATATACTGAATTTTACATCCAAAAATGAGCACATTTTTTCAAATGTACAGTCTCAAAGAGTCTGAGCCATACGGTGTTGTTTTTCAAAATGATTGATTTTTTTATCCAGGTGTGTTGGCACATGCCTGTATTCCCATTTTTCCATTAAGACTTTCATTTTTGGTGTGATAGGTTAAAGATGTCTGGAAATTCACTTTCACTTTTCCACTTTCACTCTTATTGCTCCAATTCCATGGTTTACTTGACAGCGACTCTTTGGGACTTCAGGGACTAGGTCATAAGTGACTTCTGGGTCTGTGGGGGTACTTGCTCTTTGGGCTTCCTCTTAGAACCAGTCGTCTTGCCATACAAAGCCATGCACCATGGAAAGCTAGCATCAATGAGCCATGTAATGGCCTCAGCTCCCAGTTAGTGCCCAGCATCATCTGCCGCCACGTGAATGTGCGATATGTTCCAGCCTGATGGAAACCACAGGTCATTGCCACCAACTGCCCAGTCAACTCCCGAATCTGCTGGAAACAGGAAATTGTCATCCTGAGCACTAAATTTGGGGTGATTTCCTACATAATAACAGATTTCTAAAGTAGTTGATATTTGCAAATGGGAATGTTTTTCTGCAATGTTTTACAGTGGTATTGCTAGAATATAGGAAAGTTGTTTTTCATATCTCTTTACTAATTGGTAAACTCAGAGTTATTTAAATATGTATATTTTTGTGGTACTGGGGGTTGAACCCACTTAATACTGAGCTACATCCCCAGTCCCTCTCCCCTTTCTATTTTGAGCCTGCTTCTTCCTAAGTCAGTAAATTCCCCAGTCTGTGCTTGAAACTGACTCTCCTTCCTCAGCCTCCCAAAGTGCTGGGATTATAGGGATTCACTGTCATGTCTGGCTTTAACTATATTTAATCTTTTTAAGGTTATGATCTTGGATTGTCCACATATATAATCACATATTAGAAAATAGCTACAGTTTTTTCTGTAATAGTATATCATTTTTGCAATGTTCTGTTTTGTAGCTTATTGTAAGCACTTAAATTTCCAAATAATGACAAATGCTAATAGTTCTACCCAGATTCTCTGTCTAGCTCATGGTTTTCATGGAAATTTATCTAGTGTTTTACCAGTAAGTTTAAAGTTGGCTGTTTCAAGTTGGGATAGTATCTATTTACTAAGAGTTGCTCTATTAAAATCACAGATTGATGATCAATTTTATCAGACTCTTTCCTAAAGTTTATTGGATGACTTAGAAACCAAATAGACAAACAAAACACCAGATGATATAGTACTATCTTGACTATTACAACATCAGCATTTACCCTGCATCCTAATGGCGGAAAAAACTCTTTTCTCCTCTCTTCTCTTTTCTCTTCTCTTCTTCTCTTCTCTTCTCTTCTTTTTTCTTCTCTTCTTTTCTCCTCTCCTCTGCTCATCTGCTCCTTTCTCTCTTCTTCTCTCCTTTCCTCTTCCTCTTCCTCTTTTAGCAGGACTCAGCAGAAATGGTTTATTCTGCTACCTGTGGTGTCAGTTGAGTATATATTGTACAGTTACTCAACTAGCCGCTGTGTGGGGATGGAAGGCCCAAATGAGATGGTTGACATGTTGGAGCCAGGAATCTGGCTATAAATTAGGGACCTCAATTCTTCTTTGTGTTCTTTCTCTCAGGTGCTTTCTCTGTAATAGTTTCTCTCTCTCTTCAGCTAGGCTAACAGCTAAAGATTACACTAATCAAAACAAGTCACCAGG
Organism: Dasyprocta punctata; assembly: GCA_004363535.1. Classification (NCBI taxonomy): domain Eukaryota; kingdom Metazoa; phylum Chordata; class Mammalia; order Rodentia; family Dasyproctidae; genus Dasyprocta; species Dasyprocta punctata. The sequence goes on from RJWM01008847.1 coordinate 65,116, forward strand.
CCAGTGGAGATTCAAAAGGAGGGACAATAGATTTCACCCATGCAGAAATTAGAATAGACACAAACTACTCTATTGAGAGATGCTGTCGCCATCCTCTTCTTTTTGCATCTGGAGGACTTCAATGAACAGATTATTGCAGGAGGAATGCATGTGATTTGTAAGCTAAGTCATAATGTCCTATGTATGCATCTCCCACTTGGTTCTCTTAGAATGCGTATTTTTCCAGATGCCTCCTTTCTTTTATGCTGTGAGAAGCCCAGCCCATAGAGAGGCCATTTATAGGTTTTCAAATTGGCAACTCCACCTAAGCCTAGTCTTCTAGTGTTCTTGACCCAGGCTTCAGACATGTGAATGAAAAAGCCTCCAGATGATTCCAGCCCCACTTGTTTTACTCACTCCAGCCACATGAATCATCCTTAGTGAGGCTGCAGGAATCATGGTTAGAGATAAGCCAGCCCTCACACTCCCTGTCCAAATTCCCAACCCATAGAATACATGAGTAGCCTTCATTGGTCATTTGACACAGGAGTTTAGGATGGAATGCTAGGCAGCACAGATAACCAGAACAGGATTTGGTATCAGTAACTAGAGTTTTCCTACAACAAAATTTAAGACATGATACTGAGTTGAAGAATTAACAGTAGACAGAGGCATGATGAACTATTGTGATAATAAACTGTTATGTCAATTTGAGTAATAAATGAGCAACTGATTGGCTTAGCATAGTTCTGGGTGTGACTGAATGGATTTACTGAAGATGGAAGACCCATCCTGGGTGTGAATGGCACCAACCAATACGTGTGTAACCTGACTGGAACATACAAGGAAAAGTAAGAAGGAAGGCTTGCTTCTATTTCTTCAGAAGAGCTCCAGTCTTTGCCATTTCCTTGGATGTCAGTCTTCTGCCTTCCAGCTTCCTGATATGGACTCACATGGGACTCTACAGTGAGTTCCATGCCTTCTACCTTTGACTAGATCTGTTATTGGGTAGTTTGCTTCTAAAAAATGGCCACCATGCCCAGCAATATTGTTTTAGTTACTTTTCTCTCATTGCTGATGCAAAATACCTGACACCCAAAGGAGGAAAGGTTGTTTAGCTCACAGTTTGTAAAAGTTTCAGTCCATAATAGGCTAGCTCCAAGGAAGGGTGGCAGGGCAGATGGGTATTGCAGAGGAGAAACAGTTCATGGTGGGCAGAAAGTAGCAAAACAACAAGGAACAACCATGGCTCTTTCTATTACATATACAATGGACCTTTGACTTATGAACTCAATTCATTCACAAGGGCTGATTATAGCTCAAGTTGTTTGTAAGTCAAGATTATTTTTCCCATAAGAAATAATGGAAATATCCATAATGCATTTGGAACCTCCCAAGGCATCCCACAATGAGTTTTTCATAGTAAAAAATGGTTGTATAATGTGCATAATTTACCAGAAACATCAATAATTTTCCTAGTGTGTGCACCAAAAAAGTTATGAAATATGCCCACTTTACCCGAAAAAACAATTTCATGCTGTATTCACCATTCAAGTTGATATCTTTGGCTTGTAGGAAGAGAGGATGAAATGGAAGGTGGTTATTGTTTGGAAGGAGAGTCCTCTTCCCTAAGAACATCAGGAATCTGGCTCTCTGGTGTCCTTTCTCTTCTTGGGAGAGTCTGTAGCCCACTAGGACCTGCATCTGGATCCCTAGTTCTCAGCCTCTTCAGAACTAAAAACTTGTCTAAGGTTGTCTGTTTCTGTCTTTTAACACTGTTCTGTAGTATGACATGACATTGTCACTAAGCAAGTGAACATTATGATTGGCTTTTTCTCTGTCTGGGTGGGTCTTCTCTGCAAATGTTTGTACCTCTGTCTAGTTTTTCTGGATTTCCTTTATTTCAGAAGAACTTTGTTGCACTGATCATTGATACTCCCCTCCTCTTTAGAAAGCTTCTCAGCTGCCATTGTCTGTTGCTCAGTCAGAAGTTGCTGAAGTTCCTCTGTAGACGATTCCTCTGAGTGTTCCTCGACCAGTTCCTCAACATCACCACTGTCTACCTGCAAGCCTGTGGACTCTGCTATAGTCACAGTGTCATCAAGCACAGGGTCAATTGAAGGCTCAGGCCCCTCTACATAGCCTTTAAAGTCTCTCTCCTGTATAATTTTAAGCCATACTTTGTTCTAGGCAGATCTCAGTGTCCTTAGAGGGACACTGGCCTAGGATTCCTTAGTTAACTCCACACAGGAAAGGATGTTGTAATTTTCCTTCCAGAAAGTCTTTAAGGGCTAAATCTGTATCTGAGACCATCTGGAAGCACTTCAGAAAGAGTTACTTGCTGTACAGCTTCTTAAAGTTAGCTGTAACCTGCTGGACCATAGGCTGCAGTAGAGGAGTAGTGTTAGGTGGGAGGAACTTGACTGAGAGCCATGGGAATTCTTTAGCCAATTTTTCTTCCAAATCTCAAGGGTTATCAGGAGCATTGTCCATGAAGAGGAGAGCCTTGGTGGTAAACCTTTGTCCTCTAGATATTTCTTTACAGTAGGACAGAAAGCCTCCACTCAAGAAAAAGTACTCTCATTACTCAGGCTTTTGTGTTAGATCTCCACATGGCTCAGAGCCTGTCCCTCATGACTTCGTGTTTTCTAAACACTCTAGGGGTCTCAGTGATAAAACAAAATAGGATTTATTTTGAGGTCACCGCTCACATTGGCACATAGCAATAAAGTTAGCTTATCCTTTACAGGCTTGTGGCCTGGCATTTTCTCCTTTTCTGGGTAATGTATGTTCTTCTAGGCATCTTCTTCCAGAAAAGGTCAGTTTCATTACAGTTGAAAACTTGATGGTTCATTACAGTTGAAAAGCCATTTCTCTGTGTCATCATTTCAAAGTGGTGTATATAATTTTCAGCAGCCCTTTTATCAGCACTGACTGCTTCACCATGCCTACTTATGCTATGACCACAGTTCTCACTTTAAAATTGTGAAATCACCCCTTACTGGCATGAAATGTTTCCCCATAATCACTCGTTGATGGATTATCCTTTATGAGATCTGCATTTATAGCCTTAGCTTTTTCACAAATTATAGACTCGGGCTATAATCTGCCATCTGCCTTTCATTTATCCACACTAGTAATAGCCTTTCTACTTCATCTAACACTGTTGATTGATTCTGACTTACTAACTTGAGTAACACCTTTAGCAACAGTAGCATCCTTTTACAAATCCTTTCTCTGTAAGATTGTCAAGATAGTGGATTTCAACATCCTGTACATATTAGTGAGATATGTCACAGGAAGGCCACTCTCATTTCTCCACAATTTCCTTCTTTTCAACTATGATTGCTTTCTTTACCTTTCCTTCCTTCCTTAGCTTCTTTTCTAGATTTTTTGGGGCCATTTTGATAACAGTAATTGTAGCAATTACATAAAACACTGACCAAAATCACATCCATAAACGCACACATCTGGGGTCAGACTGACACTTATGTATGCTTACATATACTTTTCTGGTATTACAAAATTTTGTTTACAATTGTACAAGCAACTGGCATTTGGGTTGTAACTCAGGACTTTGGTCGTAAGTTAAATTTAAAATTCTGGTCGTAATCCGAGTCATTCATACATGAGGCTGGTCATAACTCAAGGGTTCACTGTATTTTATCCAGGCTACTTAGGACGGGTAGCACTCACAACCTTAATCCTAGTGCCCTTGATCCTAGCATTGTACCATTAATCAACCCCAGCATCACACACTCTAGATCCAGTCACCTCTGAAAAACCCCAACTATGACTGCATGAGGCTTTGGAGGAACGTATAGACACAAGCCAAAACAGATGAAATATTGGTTTTGTTACATAGGTCAGTCCTTTGCAGTATGGGAAATAGCACACGAGATGTGAAACTAGAGGAGAAAAATTACTGGAGCCATGCTGGATGTCAGCCACCACAGGGGCAGACCCGGGCACAGGTATGGTGGTGGCTAAATAAAGGTTATGGCCAAAGCTGAACCTGGAATCAAAATGAGGGATGATGAACCCAGTATGGTGGCACATGCCTATTATTCCAGCAGTCAGAAGGCTGGGGCAAGAGGATTGCCATGAATTCAAGGACTGCCTAGACCACATAGTTGGTCCTAGAGCAGCCTAAACTACAAGGCAAGACATTGTCTCAGAACAAAACAAACGCGGGGATAGTGACAGTGTTTGGTCACAGGGCCAAGACTGGACCACCACCTAGACCATCTCCTGAGCCTGAAGGTGGACTGTGGTGAGGGCCACTTGCCTAAGAACAGGTAGAGAGTTCTGTCAACTTTGGGAACCCCCGCAGGTGTTTGGCTCCAGGGAGAGCAGTGGGGATAATGCCGCTGGGTATCCCCTCCAGGGGCAATAGGGGCAGGGGCTTGAGCCTTTCTTTCAGAAAGATGTGGAGCCCACCCAACTAACCTGAAGACAAACGAACTGACAGGAAATTTCCACCTGCGCCACTCTCCCGATATCCCAGGAATTATAAGTACGCGCGCGCGCATACACACTCACACACACTCAGCCACTACATAGAGATGCAGAGCCTCTTCCCCATCAAGGAACCAAGCGGATTCAAAGCGCTCAGCAATCCTTGAACTACATTTCCCTGAGGGCTGTGCTACACCTTCGTCTGTCTTGCCCCTGCCTGGCGCCCTCGGGAAGGAAGCTCCACGCCCTCGCGGAGCAAAGGCTCTCGGGAGTGGTAGTTCGCTTTCGGTCCACGCAGGCGCACTTTCCAGCGGCGGTGACCGGGCTGCTCTTTGTGGCGCTCGCTGTCCTTTTGTAGACGGTTCATCGCTCGCTCGCCTGTTGGTGCGACAGTTCTTTGGGCTCTCCATCCGCCCGGGACTTGGGCCTGGTCCCTGTGCGTGTGTCGCCGGGACGCCGCAGGAGTGTGTGACGGGGTGACGCGGCGCGTGTGTGAAGGGGACTTGGCGCCCGATGTGGGTGTGTCTGCGGGCGGGCGTGCTGGGTCGCGATCCCGGTGAGGCGCGTGTTGTGTTGGCTGAGCCTGCCTCAGCCGGGGCGCGGGGAGGGGACCCCGTGTGGGGGTGTTCCTGCCGCGAGCGCGTGTGCGACCCCGCGGGGCTGCCGTACAGACCGCTATTCCCGAGCCCCAGAAGCAGAACTCGCACCGAGGGGCCTGACCTGCCGTCCTGAGGCTGCAGAGCTGCCCACTCCAGGGAGCGCTGCCGAGGGGCGTCATGGAGACCCTGGTCGTGAAGCCCGAGGAAACAGGTAAAGCTTCGCTCTTTTAGTTGCTGGGTTTGTGGATTTGCAGTTGAGGAGCCTGACACTCTGAGAGGTCAGGCTAGTTTCCCAGTAGCACCAGCCAGGCTGGCCTTCTGCTTTTTCATCGTGCACAACCATTTGTTCCCGCTGTCAGACATGCCGAGGGGGGAAAGAAATGGCACTGTTTCCTCTTAAAATATCTGGGACATCAGGAGGCAGAATTAATCCCTGATGCTGTATTTGACTCTGCCAGATATTGGGACCCACTCCTCACTAGACGTGCCCGGGTGGTTCCTGCCTTTTCTAATTTCTGCCTGTGCCTGGGCTGGGTGGGCTTTACCTGGGTGGTGGCTGTGGCAGAACAGTCCCTTTGATTCATTTCTCCATCCCCAGCTTCTTTTACTCAGGACTCTGCTCTTTCC